>AYEL01087844.1:0-16109 GCA_000484575.1 Olivierus martensii
TAGAACATAAAAGAGACGTCAAAAAAGGCTCTATGACAACAGCTTTAGCGAAAAGAGCGTACGAGAATGATGTTCAAATTAGATGGCAAGATGCCAAAATAGTTAGGCAGATAAGAGATTTAAAAGATCTATATATTGCAGAGCAATTACGGATTTTTACAGGAAGTAAGAATGGGAGTGTTATAAATGAGAGAGAATCTGTCTCTATTTCA
The DNA here is from genome assembly GCA_000484575.1 of Olivierus martensii. NCBI lineage: Eukaryota > Metazoa > Arthropoda > Arachnida > Scorpiones > Buthidae > Olivierus > Olivierus martensii. Next base: position 213 of record AYEL01087844.1, read on the forward strand.
AAGGCCTGGAAATTTGTATTAAACAAGTAAAAGTAACATAAAGTGAACTGGAGAGTATTTAAGTTTACCGTTTAACTTATTAATAGTGTCTAGCTATAACAATTTATTAATTTATTTTTATTTATATTTTTTATTTACTCTTAAGAAAATATATCTTTCTTGTAATTTTTTTGAAATTCGTTCTATGTTCTAGAACAATAACATTTATTGATTATGTTAACTGTTCTATAGTTTATGCCTTTGTGTAAAGCTGATGATGACCGCTTATGGTCGAAAACGTTTCTGATTAAACATTTATTTTAAGTTGTTTACTACTGGACTGCTTATTTAGTGCTTATGTTTAATAGTCTTTTAAGATATTAACCTTTGAGAGCAGTTTGTTTAAAGTTTTATCTAGTTGCTGTATATGTTCCTGTAGATAATTTCAATGATGATGAGAAAGACAAGTTCTGTAATGAATTGAATGTTTGTGAATGAATGAATGTCATGGAAATAAGCAAATAATTTGAATAGTAAGATTGGTGTGGAGACATATGGTGTGAAAGATTTGATTGGGAAATATAGTAATAATAGAATGAATGACAAACGGATACAAGATGGAGATGTGCTGAAAGAGAGTATATGTTTCAATCACATTTTTCTAGTACAAACTCATCCACTAATTTGATGAGAACCATTGGAAAAATCGAAGGAGTATGATTAATTTAACAATATATTAAGGGGAAAAATTGTAGATGGAAAGTGATGATAGATGGCAGAGATTGGATCATTACTTAGTGATAAAGAAAAAAACTGTTGAGAGGATAGATGTAAGCAGGATGAAATATATGCAGATACACATGAGAATAGAGAATCTGTGCGAAGAAATGCATGATAGGAAGATACGTAAAAAGCTGAGCCCAGTAGCCCAAAAATTTCAATCCATGATAACATCAAAATTTTTCATATTTATTTTAATTGTTGAAATATGAAACATTGTTGCTCTGCTCTGAGTAATTATTGCTGAGCTGTAAAATTCTACTTATAGGTTTATTTGCTTACTTTAGAATAAAAAATATCAGTATATTTTAATTGAAAATTATCTGAATAAAAGATTAAAATATTCTTAACAGCAGAACACTTTATACAGCTCCATTTTTGTTTATAAAATCTTACTATTATTTAAAAAATTGAAAAAGTTTTGAAAAAATTTATCATCATCTTAACACTTTCTTATAAATAAATTAATTATTTTTAAATTACATAAAAAAATAGCTTATCAGTAAGTTAATAAATACAAGAGTTCATAAAATTAAATAAAATTACTTAGTGATAAAAAACAAATCAGAGTATGTCAGCAAGGCCAACGAAATTAACTGAGAGAGATCATTCTACATAAAAGTGTTGATTATTCAAATGTCAATTATCTGAATCATCAATTATTCAAACCTCTATGGCCCCAAAAAATTATAATAAAGGCATACCTTGTTTTAAAGCACTTTACTAACACAGTCCTTCTCAATTATATTCCAAATTTTTATTTAATATCTCAAAAAGAAAATTATCTGAAAAATAAAACATAGAACAGAAGAATAGCCATATAAAACAAATTAACGCACAGACAGGGTAAGGATAGAGCTTTCCTGAGAAACTGGAAGTATGAGACTTGGAAATGAATCTTAATGCTTTACCATATGGCCATCTGACCAAGTTTTTTAGGTCTAGCACTATTGTCCACCTGATGAATAATAGTGCAAATATAATTTTAAGCTTTTATATGTATTAGAAAAGGAAAAAACTGATCTACTTTATAGGGAAAAATCACTTAATAGCAGTGAACTGTCTCAATAATAAGGTATACCTGTTAGGGATGATTCGATACAAGTAAATACAAATAAAGTATTGATACCAAGTATTTTTGGCATCGATACTTTTTTTCCGATACTCACTCAGTATCGAATATAAAAGTACTTGTATCTAATCGTCATCTATCTACCATTTCCTGTTCTTTTAATATTATTTAATACCCTTGAACTGAGTAATTTTTAGTGTGTTATGCTACGTTATTTATTTTTTAAGTTGCTACTTTTGGGCTACTAAATTATAAACTAGCACACAATGATTAATAATTCTATAAGTACTTGTAAAGAAGAATTACTGACAAGGTTGTCATATGCACGAGAATTTTCGTAAACATACGATAATTTTGGATATGTGTATGAGGTATGAGCATATGGCTATCTTGTACCCGATATTTACAATAATTTTTAGATTTCTAAGAATATTTTCTAAAATTTTTCTTCAACCAAAAAGTACTCTCAGCGCATTTGTTACTAGTATTAGTACTCCTGTCTTTCTTTAAAATTTAACTATATTTTACTTACAGGTCTATTACAGGATTCAAATTTTTCTTTATATAACGTTTTCGGCCTTTCTAGGAGACCCTCTTCAGTATTGTACATAGATATTCCTATTGTAGTCGTTTTCGAACGATTCAATTTCTTCTAGAACGTATCGCTCTTTAAAATTACGTCATAACCTCCGTTTTTTTGCTTTTTAAAAAGTTTCTTTTTAGATTCCCAAGGTTTATTAATATATCACTATTATATGCAGAAATTACGCTCCGTTAGGTTTATTTAATAATATACGATATATTCATCCGTTCACGCTATTATATCGTGTTTTATATAATGTTACGATCTCATTACATATTATATCTGGCGCACCATCGCCATGCTGTCGGGAGGTTTTTAGGGTCGTTATCGTTGACAACATTCATTTTTAGCCTTCTTTTTTCAACTTCTAACGCTTCAGCTGTGCTAGCACCGATGTTGTTCAGGACACAAAAAAAAACTATGCTTCCTATGAAACAATTTAACTTAATAAAAAAAATATTTCTAAAGATAAAACATTAGAGTTTTATCTTTAGAATTAAAAAATGCTGTTTAAGTCTCGAAATCTTTGATAAATATAAAGAAAATTAAAATGTTATCTATTTTTATGCGATATACTGCATTTTTCATTTTTGTTTTAATGATAAAATCGTAAATATAATTTCAGTTTTTTTTTTATAAAACTGTTTGAAAAGCATTGAGTTAAACGATAGAATTTGTAGTTTAAATTATTCACCACCAGGCGCTGCATGCAAGTTGTAATAGGAAGTTTAACATTGAGCTTCGCTACTGTATGTACTATACTGTGGTTGAACTTTGATAGTAGTTTCTACATCTTTCGGCATGGGTGATTTATAATTTCTATTTAAACATCTTTTTCAAACTGAATCCTAAATTCCGACAGCTATTTAATAATTATTATTAAATAAAAAATAATAATTTTTTTCTAATACAATAATAATTCATTCAAAAACATTTCATATACAATATGGGAGGTACTTCTGAAACTAGTTTGTTGAAGTTCAGGCAAATTACCCCATCTCCAGATTGGAAAATCAGAGGCGCAGCTGCCCACGGAGTTGGTAGCCGAAGGCCGCAGGGGTGTACCCCTTAATTTAAAATTTTCATAATCATTGTAAATAATGGTAACTGTTAAGCGCTGTCGTCGGACAGCTCAGCTCCTCATTAAGCTTTCCTAGTAGTACTATGGATGCACTCTATATAGAACTTTGCAAGAATAAATGGATAGATGTAATACTGTATTATTCTCGTAGTTTGGGAAAAGATTTTTGATAACATTTGAGACCAATTTAAAAAGTAAACTTTCTGAAAGCATGAAAATTATATATGAAAAATGAACTTATAATTTAATTAATAGCAAATAATTGTATGCACTATTCATTGCATGAAAATATTTAATTTTAAAAACAGTTATATTCTATTTCATTAACATTTTATTAAAAATATAATTTGAATTTATAATCTTTTTTTTATATAATTATACATTTTTATTTGCTCTATGTAATATTTTATTTCTAAATTTATGTTAAATGTGATTGCAACTGAAAGATAAAAGATCTAAATGTATCTATTTTTAACTTTATGAAATAAAACAGTCTTCTTAAGCAAAATCAGATTTTTGTGTTTAAAGATCAGAATATTGTTTTTAAACTATAGTTTTATTAATCACATTTTATTTACTATAAAAATGGTGTACAAATTCTAGCATTTTTTAATGCAAAACTTTCCTTTAAATTACTATTTTAAATATTTTTGGTTTTCATTATATTTGTTATTAATTATCATCATTCTATAGTTTTTGTTTAAAGAATGTTAAAGTTTACAAACAGATACTGCTATATTTAATGAATATATATTATACAGGTATCCTCTATTTATAAATATGCAAAATATATATCTAAGTATGTAATAGTCTTTTTATTCATATGAACAAACAATCTTATTTTCAAATTTTTTAAAAATTCAAAAATTTTTAAAAATTATAAAAGAAGAATGTAGAGATTATTAGCTACCAATAAATCAGAAAACTATTTAATTGTTTAATATGCCAACATAATAATTCAAGATGGTAGCATCCATTAAAAATTCTTATCATCAGATACTGTATTTCAGAGAGAAAAAAACAACATTAATTATCTTCAGTCAATAATATACATCATCAGTTACTAGTATGGTATGCATTCATTAATAGTATCTGATGCTTTGGCCAATGGTGCATGAGTACAGTCATTTGTATATAAGAATTTGCAATGCTTCCATATGGTATATTTTTTGGCTACATAGGAATAACTAGTACAGTATATGTTTTTGTTAATATAGGTTTTAAATCAATAATTATTTACATTAAGGATTATATAAAGAATTTTTTCACATATTTTATAATATACAAATAAAAAATTTGAGAACTACTGATATACACTATATATCAGGTATATAAATATGAAACCGGAATTTTTTAGTAAAAAGTACACGTTCATCGTATGATAATGGTTAAGAATATTTTATTGAAAGTATTACCCATTATTAGTTATACATTTTTTCTCATCTTTCTGGCAATGCGTGGATGCCATGCCAAAAAAACTGTTCTTCTTTTGAGGCAAACTAGTTATCGAGCCATTTTTGTACATTTTCGTAGGAAGTGAAGCGCTCCTTAGCAAGTCCGTGCCCCATTGATGCAAATAAGTGAAAATCGGATGGAGCCAAGTCTGATGAGACCTCGACCACGAACCAGCAGGTTGCTTCGGTTCATTGTCACATGATTCTTGACCTCCTTTAAACTTTCGCACCCATGAACGCACATTTTTAACATTCATGACGCCTTCATCGCATGTCTCGCTCAATTGGCGATGAATTTCGATGGGTGTTTCACCCCGCAAGTGGAGAAAACGAATGATTACACGTTGATCTTGTAAACTAAACTTCGCCATTTTAAGTATATGAAACATCATTCACGGCAACGTTCACGGTATTCACACCGTTCACAGTATAGTGCTGCTAGTATAGTGCTGTCATCTGTTACTAAAGACGAAATATTTCTCGCAAATTTTAAAAGCATCCTGATCTTTCTACTTACTCTCACTGCAGAGAAAAAAATTTGGAGACCTTATAACTTGAACGCACCTCGTACATACAGTATACCCACAACTTCTGTGAGACCACTTTTTATAATTTTTGGAAAGTTTATTATGTAATGATTGTATTTTTTTGAAATCATATCACTATTATATAAAGAATATCTTGTTCTCTCATTTTTCATCGATAGTTTTTTTAATTCATATTCATTCTTTTATGCATTGACGGAGCATTTTTCATTCTAATAATATCTTGTTTCATGCTATTAAAAATATTTCATATCTGAGAAATTTATATACCGGTAGTTGTTTTTATTAATCTTTTATGTGAATAAAATGTCAAATATTCCAGTAGATAGTTATGCTATTCCCAATATAGTATCTGGTCTTCACTTTTAAAATGCATCATCATAGTATTTTCAATAGTTGATGGCACTTTCTAATCTATTCATTACTAAATGGCGGACCGAATTAACTTGTTTTAATTGTCCAGAAAATAATTGTCAGTTATGCATATTATATAGTATATTATTTTCAGTTATTAAAATCTATTTATTATTATTGATATTCGTAAATAATATTTTTTTTAATCGTGCTAAATACGACATACATATACAGAATGATTCAAAAACGTTGTGCCAAAATTTACACTTGTAGAGGATAAAATTTTGAATTAAAAAGTCTAGCCACGTTTTTTGATTTGAGGCTCCGTATAAAAGATATAACGCGCGAATGTTTTGTGACATCATTTTCGGTTCAGTCAAAAATTATTTTAAAAATATGTTTATTTACTTTTTAAAAATCATTTATAAACTTCAACTACTAAAAAACCATCCTAAAAAATTTAGAGCATCCAGAACAGATTGTTTATTAAATTAGCGGCCGATTATTTAACGTACAATTGTTTTACAAACGTAGCAATCACTTTCGAATATAATCATTTTCGAAAGTTAAATTGCTGTTCGAAAATGAATGCTATATATAATACTAAAAAACAGCACTGTACGCAGTAGAGAATAATTCAATAAACATCGTTTATTTGCAGAAATAACGCTTTCGGCATGTTCTGCCATCTTCAGGTTCCAAATCAAAACGAATTTGTTCGTTATTCATTCTTTTTTATAAAAGAATTCAGAATTCTAGAATAATTTAAATGAAAAGATAAAACAAACAAAAATTAAAACAAATAAATACACAGGGTTACCATGGTTACCCATTATTTCGTCTTCCATGGTAAAGAGCATGGGTAAAATAAACAAAAAAGTAAAAATAAGTAAAACAAATAAAACATAATAAGATTGTAACATAGAGTCTGTACACAAAGCTGTACTATCACAGTCTTTCAAAGGGTTTACGATTCACATTCATATTAGTCTATTTTCTTAACGCTCTAGGTTCTTCAAGGCAAATTTCCACGAATCAGGTAGCCCGGTTACTTTTTCATTCACCAAGGTTTCTTCGCTCTGTCTTCTCATTATTTCAAAAGTTTCCATCATATACGCATGTGCCTTCTTGACAGTTTTTATCGCTTTGGCTTCGTCCCAACCTATTCTCGTATCATTAGTATAAGCTTCTATAGATAGTGGCGTATTTAACTTACCTGTTGCTACGTCCTTTTGATACTCTGCTATCCTTTGGCTTAAGTTTCTTATCGTTACCCTTATGTACGACATCTGTTGATGCGTGCTGATGTTCTCAATAGGTATTTTACCGTATTACTTCGAATTTAAGCCGCACTTTTTATTCAAATTTTTAAGACGTAAAATCTGGGTGCGGCTTTAAATTCAAAGAGAATATTTTAACATCTTATTTCTCCCGATTTCCCACTCCCAATCGATCGGGTTTTTGCGTTACGCTCTACACATGAGCATAGTACGACCGTTGATAACAGTTTATTCGGTGATCCTCTGTTCGTAGTTTTCTGGTTTAATCCAGTTGCGGTTTGATGCTGTGTAGAATCACGTCGTATCTGGCCAAATTTTAATTATAAAAAATCACGAATAACTATAATGCTGTTTATAACTGCTAATAGAAACAAATAACCACTTTTTATTATTTTAAATAAAAAACTGCACCAAGGAAAATTTTCCTGGTCTGTTATAATTCGACTACAAAAGAATGCATGGATGACCATAGAATTGATAGATTGATTTGAACATGTTTGGGAGAAGAGATCAAACATGTTCTAATCAATCTCAATAAATTAGGTAGCTTATTATGTATATTAATACCTATTATTTAAGTAAAAAAAAAAATGTTTCTTATTTTTCAATATCTATTGTAAAAAATTTTTTTTTCCAATTTTTAAATAATAGCTGTGTAGAATCGCGTCGTATCTGGCCAAATTTTAATTATAAAAAAATCACGAATAACTATAATGCTGTTTATAACTGCTAATAGAAACAAATAACCACTTTTTATTATTTTAAATAAAAAACTGCACCAAGGAAAATTTTTCTAAGGCTGTTATAATTCGACTACAAAAGAATGCATGGATGACCATAGAATTGATAGATTGATTTGAACATGTTTGGGAGAAGAGATCAAACATGTTCTAATCAATCTCAATAAATTAGGTAGCTTATTATGTATATTAATACCTATTTAAGTAAAAAAAAATGTTTCTTATTTTTCAATATCTATTGTAAAAATTTTTTTTCCAATTTTTAAATCCTACTGCGGCTTAAATTCGAAGTAATACGGTGTATACGCCCGTCTTCTCGTAATCATTAAGTGGATCTTTCTCATTTCTTAAAACACTGAATATTGTAGACTCGTAAGAGTAGATGTATGTAGACTCGTAAGCCGCTTATTATCTCTCTTCGGTAATCTTTTTAGAAAAGCGTAGTTTCTTAAAGTATGGGATACAGGCATATAACCTTCCCTTTGGTTAGTGTTACTTCCGCTTGCTTGCGGATTCTCAGTACTATTAACATCCTGTTCAAGACTTTTCTTTGTACGGTTAAATTTGATTAGAGAGTTTAAGCAGTTATTATTATTATGGATATTATTAATGAATGCTATATTTGTAAAACAGTTGTACGTTAAACAATCGGTCGCTAATTTAATAAACAATCTGTTCTCGATACCGGTACTCTAAATTTTTTAGGATAGTAAAATCCTACTGCGGCTTAAATTCGAAGTAATACGGTGTATACGCCCGTCTTCTCGTAATCATTAAGTGGATCTTTCTCATTTCTTAAAACACTGAATATTGTAGACTCGTAAGAGTAGATGTATGTAGACTCGTAAGCCGCTTATTATCTCTCTTCGGTAATCTTTTTAGAAAAGCGTAGTTTCTTAAAGTATGGGATACAGGCATATAACCTTCCCTTTGGTTAGTGTTACTTCCGCTTGCTTGCGGATTCTCAGTACTATTAACATCCTGTTCAAGACTTTTCTTTGTACGGTTAAATTTGATTAGAGAGTTTAAGCAGTTATTATTATTATGGATATTATTAATGAATGCTATACATGTATTTGTAAAACAGTTGTACGTTAAACAATCAGTCGCTAATTTAATAAACAATCTGTTCTCGATACCGGTACTCTAAATTTTTTAGGATAGTTTCTTAGTAGTTAAAATTTATAGATGATTATAAAAATTCAAATAAACATATTTTAAAAATAATTTGACTGAACTGGAAATAAACGTCATAAAACTTTTGCTCATTATATCTTTTAAACGGAGCCTGAAATCAAAAACGCGACTAGACTTTTTTAGTTAGAATTTTTTCCTCTAGTCTGAAAATTTTGGCACAAGTTTTTTTGAATCACCCTGTATAATATGTAGGTAGTTAATTCGAATTCAAATCAAAACGCGCGAATTTTGTTGAATATTTCGTAAACGTTAAGTGCTGCAGAATGTAAAATAAAATGAATCTTGAAAGTTAAAACAGATATGTTTTTTTTTGGAGGGGGAGAGGGAGTCAAAAAATGCCGCTCCAGCTACCAAAGATTCTAGGTACGCCACTGTAAAGCAGCTAGTTTTTCTTTACTTGCGTTTTAATTGATTGTATCTTAACTTTTCTTTCGCCCTCACGAGCTGAATCCACGTGTACCGATCTGATGTTTGAGCTGCTCAATAAAGCTGGAGCTGCGTCTCGTAATGTAATTCTACTGGAGTATTCGAACCACTCGAAGCAATGTACCAATTCGTATTGTCAGGCCGCACCATCCAGTTATGGGCTGCACATACTCTTGGAGGGATTGGCCTGACCAGGTATAAATTCCAACGAGGTAGGACCTGGATCCAGTGGATGGAAAACCGTAGTATTTATTATAGATGGATCCAAATTTTCATTTAATGCTGCTATATACTTAATTCACAAAATATTGACTTTATTTTTTAAAATATATTTTTATATGATATATTTCCAAAATATCAGAAAATAATAATAATACAATAAACGCTTGTTATTTTACACGATTTAAAAAATCTATATTGAAACAAAAATGGCGCCGATAAACTGTTTTAAATAAAATATTTCAGGAAATTATTTTCCGAATAATAGTACAAGTTGTATGCATTATTATTACATGTATTTAATAGAGTAATTTTACTAGTTATAAATTCATAAATCTTCAATCATTTTCTAATTTGAATTATTTTTAATTCTATGATCGTTAAACTACAAATAAAAGCGCTTATTGTATGTAAACTGTATTGTATTTTTAGTTAAAAAATTGCACTATAAAATTTTCTATTTATTTATTTAAAACAAAGTAAACAAAAATAAATCACAAACTATTATTAATATAGCGCTTTCGATAAATAACTTCAATGCCTTACATAAATAGAACAAAATTGTAAAAAATTGTCTAATATTCAAATTTGAATTAAAGAATACATTGAAATTTAAATTAAAATACAAAATGTAATATATATGCTTGTATATATGTTATAAAATTTAAGAATGAATTTTGAACGGTTTACATAATAGCGCAAGTTTTGTACTATATGTGTAGATGTTATAAAATTAATTAATATGAATATTTTAAACATTTAGATTAAATTTATTTAAGACGAATTCAAATAGAACTTTAGTTTTTAAAACTCTGATAAAAAAAATTTTCATTTTTTAATCACATTATTTTACCATTTCTAGTAACTTATAAATATTTCAAATATTTATTTATAATTTAGATGAGTTAGTAATTTGAAGATGCTTCCCTAACATTCAAGTGAAACTACTGGAAAAACTAATTAAGGAATTCACAGGAAACTGATGATAAACATGAATTTTTATCCTATGAAGTACAATTATTGTTAGAATTTTTACTATATAAATTTATTAATTACATATATAATTCAAAATATTAATATTGTTATATTCTGTGTGGAATTATTATGTAATATTATGAAAAACTACATAGAAAGACCATGATGGAAATTCTAGAATTTCTTAATGCAAATTTACATTAAACAAAAACATACGATTCCCAGTTTTAGGGAAGGACTTGGATGGGAATGCATTGATAGATAGAATAATCTATAATTTCATTGAGTACTAGAAGTCTTTTTTTATCACTGTTCAGAAAATTACACATACACATACTGTAATATTGTAAAGGTTAGATATAAAGAATTTGATCATATCTGAAATCATACATATATAAAAAAACTATTCTAGATTGATATAAGTTCAATGAGACTGCACTAAACACAAACTAAAAATAATAATACTCAAAAGCCCTTTAGCAGTCAAAAGATTTTATTCAGTAACATTTTCAACACACTTGGCATCTTCTTCAGAGTGTTGTAGCAGCTGAAGAAGAAGTCAAGTGCATTGAAAACGTTACTGAATAAAATCTTTTGACTGCTAAAGAGCTTTTGAGTATTATTATTTTTAGTTTGTATTCTAGATTGTTTATTGTTTTTAAAATATTAACAAATTACTTATAAAATATAGGAAATAAGAAACTAAGAATATGACGAATAGGTATCTGATATATTTGCATTTATGAATTTTAAGAAGCATTTGCAAATATGGATGATTTGATTTTTGTCAGAGAAGAAACATTATAATTAAATTTATGAATGATAAGAATTGATATAAGGGTCAAATATGTTTATAGGAATCAATTTAATAATCCAAATTTTAAAAAAGCAGACACACAAAGTACATAAAATTTATAGTTATAAAGCTAAAGTTAAAAAGTTAAGCAAAAATGATTTATAGCAGAAGTTTTCAAATGGTGCTTCATGTGACCACAAGAAAATATTTACATATATGCAAATGACGTTTGAAATGCATGTGATTTTTATAGAAATTTTCTTCCCCCTTGAAGTACCATACAGTACTTGTTGATTTTTAATAATGACAAAATAAATTTCAAGAATGCAAAAATTTCCTTCACTACAGTAAACAAAACAAAAGATGAAATTATAATAATGCTATAAGATAACAAAAAGATGGTATTTTCTCCCTGTTTATGGATATAAATAAGTAAAATTTCTATTTATTGTGCTTAGAAAAATTTACAATATAAAATAAATTAATAGAAGTTAAAAATAGAAATTATTAGAGTAGAATGATCATATTTTTATTGAACTGATAACAATGCATATCATAATCATATTGAAAAAAATTTGTCAAATAAAAATTGAATGAATAAATTGCTTAGAAATGCACAAATAGCAAAGAGCACTGAATAAGAAAAATAAGTATAATAAATGTTAGAACTCTTTGCTATTTGTGTGTTTATTAGCTTACCAACAGGAAGCATATTATGAATAAATTGCTTATTTTCACATAAAAAATGATAAATTTTTATCACATTAAATGAAAGATTAATGTAGCCATCACGACTGCATTGTCAATCAGAGGAAAAGTTTTGGGAATTCCTATTCTACAGTATTGATATGCCATCATTGATCTAGTCAATGCTTGAACTGAAAAACAAAGTTTGCTCAAAAAATAGACAAAGGAAACTATTACTCTTATAAAATTTTTCCAAATTGAACTTTGGCTTTGAATATGAGAAAATGCCAGTATAACAATATTACTCAATTGAATGAGGAAACTACAGTAGTGCCAAAAAATTGCTTTATATAATTTTCCATTCTGTTTTCTCAAAAACTGTCATTGTTTATTCATCTATAGAGAGAACAGGAGTAATAAATAAAAAAGTGTGTATCAAACATAAAGTACTACAATTTATTTTATTATTATTATTTCATTTTTGATACAGTTAAATAATAAAATTGCAATATTTGCATACTGTCAATAATAATGAAATAGGCAGAATTTTTAAAATTTTCAAGTTCTGCTGCTTGTAAAGATAATCCAGAAAAACCACAAAGCAGTTTAAGCAGGAAAACAAGTTATTAGTAAATCAATACAGATTCTAATATTATTATGTGGTAATGTTTTTGGCCTCCTAAAGGCTGGTTCATAGTTTGTCGGAATGGAAAAGGAAAAGGAAAGGAATGCCAGTTGTCTTCTGCGCAGTATTTCGCTCATTCCTTTTGACATAGTTCCGTTCCTTCTACCTCTAAATTTTCAAGTTCTGCTGCTTCTAAAGATAATCCAGAAAAACCACAAAGCAGTTTAAGCAGGAAAACAACAAGTTATTAGTAAATCAATACAGATTCTAATATTATTATGTGGTAATGTTTTTGGCCTCCTAAAGGCTGGTTCATAGTTCGTCGGAATGGAAAAGGAAAAGGAAAGGAATGCCAAAGTTGTCTTCTGCGCAGTATTTCGCTCATTCCTTAAAATAGCCGCCATTACTTAAACGAGAGTCTACAAAGAGCATGTGCATTCTTTTTTTGTTCCGTCGAACTATGAACACCTAGAAATTCTAAAGGAAAGGAACGGAAAAATAGCCGCCATTACTTAAACAAGAGTCTACAAAGAGCATGTGCATTCTTTTTTGTTCCGTCGAACTATGAACACCTAGAAATTCTAAAGGAAAGGAACGGAACATGTTCCTTTCCTTTTCCTTTTCCGTTCCGACGAACTATGAACCAGTCTTAAGTCCCTTTTCAGCTGCTTCTAACAAGTGTATGTCTTTCATTCTACAAAAGCATGTAATGGAGGCCATCCCTATTGGGACAGTCTAGGATAGCCTATATCATATGCCTTTCTAGAACAAAGATGCACACTTGTTTGAAGCAGCTAAAGAGAAAGGAGGCTGAAAACATTATCACATAATATTATTAGTATCTGTGGATCCGCCAGGACAAATTGTACAAGTGTTTAGGTCTAACATGGTTGTATGTAGCGATCGTATGTCGGTTCGAATGGACGAACGAAATTCTCTGGTAAGACGCGTTTTTAAATTCAACACTCTCCACCACTGATGTATACTGCCGGGACAAATTGTACAAGTGTTTAGGTCTAACGTGGTTGTATGTAGCGATCGTATGTCGGTTCGAATGGATGAACGAAATTCTCTGGTAAGACGCGTTTTTAAATTCAACACTCTCCACCACTGATGTATATCTAAAATGATGTCATAACAACCCATCAGTGGATGCTAAAGCGTCTGTTTTTAAATTCAACCCTTGCACATCAAGATGACTGACTATTTGGATGCTGTTTTGTCTTCTTCTGCTAGTCAGTTTTTTAATACCGACATAGGAAATAATTTTTTCAAATGCAAAAAAATATCTGCTCTGGAACTATCAACAATCAGAGCATAAAATGATTCTCCAATCTTTAGTTTTATTTTTCACATGGAAGCAGCCATCTTAAAAAATGATGTCAAAGTCTGTATCCACCAGCATCAACCGAACAAATACTATGGTTGATGTGACGAGTTAATGTTGAATACACCAATGACATCACTGGCGAATTTACAAACAGTTTAACAAATATGGTTTACATCATTGGTGGAGAGTGTTGAATTTAAAAACACGCCCATACAGTGATGACGCATCAACCGAACAAATACTATGGTTGATGTGACGAGTTAATGTTGAATACACCAATGACATCACTGGTGAATTTACAAACAGTTTAACAAATATGGTTTACATCATTGGTGGAGAGTGTTGAATTTAAAAACACGCCCATACAGTGATGACAACTACAATGGTTTAATCAACCAAAGATCTTTATTTGAGAGAGAGAGAATTGTTGTACAAATCGTTCTGGAAGATAAATACCTTTTCTTTAGGATGACAATACACAGAAGAATCGGAATGAAGAATTTTTCTCTTTCCTTCTTTTAAAGTCTTTAGTTCTTATAAATTGTCTTTAGTCTTTCAGGCACAACACAAATTCCTTTTCAAAAATGTGAAATACTGAAACTAGTGCCAATGATAAAGATGCTGGTTATCGATGATGGATCCAGACCGCATAGGAAGAAAGACTTGGGTACAGACTCTAGGCCGAACAACACTGCACATGGAGAAATCTTGACATCGACTGCTTAGTTCTCTCCTCTCATCTGAAACTTTTGTTTGACATTATCTTTCACTTTTTCCCGGGAAAGATAATGTCTCATATTTTATTTGTCCTTTAAGATACCTGTGTTTTTTAGAATTACGATCCTATTACACTATTGTTTCTAGCAATGTGATACTTCATTTCTCTTCTTTGTTTTAAACAATTCACAAGTTCTAGACATTACAACAAAATCGAATAATTATTTGACAGGGGTCAAATATTTGACACCTTGAAAAAATTTATCTATTAGGTCTCCAACCTCAAGGGAACTTTAATCCAAATAATCCTGATTAATCTGCCTTTAATTAATCCCTTGATTCATAACGGATTTTTAATGATATGAAATAATTTAAACTAATTTTAGCGCTTGCCTTAATTAATCCCTTGATTTATATAATTTTATATAAATCAAAGGATATATAATATTAATTATCTGAAGATATAAAATATTATATCTTCAGATAATTTAGTTAAAAATTCTAATTTAATTATTAATTAATAGATGGCGCCACTGATTGATTTAATAAAATAATAATAATTCTAATTACGAGATGGCGCTAAAATTAGTTTAAATTATTTCAAAATCATTAAAAATCCATTATAAATCAAGGGATTAATTAAGGCAGATTAATCAGGATTATTAGGTCTCCTGGGACCTTACATATCTGTATTAATTTACTAATAATAAATTGTTGTTTTCCTACTTAAAATGCTTTGTGATTTTCTTTTGAGAAATAAGTAGATATGTTTATTGATTATTTTTGCAATACTACTATAATTTGTGAGGAAACAGTTTCAAAAATACAACACTGACTATTACACATGGCCATACATTTTTTTCTATTTATAGCCAACTATTGAATGAAATTACCAAAGACATGTTATATCATTCAAGAGAGCTTATTGTAACAGGATGATGCAATATAAGCAACTTAAAGTAATATATTATATACAGTCAAACCTCTTTAAGCTGCCCCTCTATAAACCGCCATCCTCGTTATTTGCCTGATGAAAGCCAATAACAAATCTCCTTCT
>AYEL01087848.1:0-19937 GCA_000484575.1 Olivierus martensii
GTTAATGCGACAATGGTTAATTCAAATTAAACGAAAGAATTTTAAGCCTACTAAGAACTCTCGTATTTGTTCAGATCATTTCGAGGAAGAATGCTTTCTTTACCAAAATTTTACTAACAGACGCCAATTAAAACCGAATGCATTACCTACAAAATTGGTAAAAGTCGGGTTTACGTGTGGGCGAGAATCCGGCAACGCGAAGCGCGGCGTCGCGTCCAGTCGCGCCGCGGTCAGATAGTTTTAGATGACGTAGTTCTGTCGGTGGGCGGCGAATCTTCAATTCTCTAATGTATAGTTTTTGTAGTGAATCTTTGACTTAACGGAATTGTCGATTCGTATTTTATACATTAGTCGGTGGGCGGCGAATCTTCAATTCTCTAATGTATACAGATGGCGCCGCGCTTCGCGTTGCCAGATTCTCGCCCACACGAAACTATTTTGCAATTATTACATATCCAATTTTGTAGTAATGAGAGTCGTTCACATAAAAGTTTTTCAATTTTATTTCAAGGTCTATCCACAACTGATTATCAAATTTAATTATTTCCAAATGTATACAATTAGGATATTTATAAAATAAAACAAATCGACATTTTGTAAAATTTGATAGAGCTAGTTGTCCTTGTATCTGATGATAATATCTATGATTATGTTTCAATTTCCATTCACCAGGTAGAGTTTTACTTAAGCAAAAATTTGATCGTTTCGAAAGTTGTTTTGAGTCTATTCCATCGAAATTAAAAACACATTTGATTTCCAAAATCAAAGTTTCATCATCATCAGTTTGGTACAGACCATCTGGAGATGCTCCAAGGAAAGGATAATATGGATTCGATATAAGGTCTACCTTTCTTAATATTTTTACATTATTTTCATTTCGAATAAAATTTCTGATAACATTTTCATGTTGAACACCATTCGGAATTTTTGATAGGTCCTGAAAATTGAATGATATATCCTTTCAGCTAATTGTTTAAAATTATTAATTCTAATGAATATATCATAAAAATGTGATGCAGTACGTCTATACATTCTCTCTCTTTTCCATATTTCAGACGTAGATTGATTTACTGTTGATTGTTCAAGTTTCCAAATTTTTTCAATGCATTTCTGCATTTTTTCAGAATCTAATGACAGATACTCATTTGCTAAAAAAGTGTTGCACTTTCCACCAAGAACTATTGCTGGAAGGGGAAATATGGCATTTTCAAATAATACAGGACTTTCTTTTAAAACAGAGAAAAGTGGTATGTTTGATGGAAATTGGGATAATATTGATAGATTAACATCTTGTACACATATATGATTTTTAGATTTGCTAAATACATCTGAACTTTTCTTTGGAGATGTTTGCGGTTTGGGTTGATGCCATTGTTGTAATACTTCTGTTGGGACAGAGTACAATTTCTGTTGACTATAATCTTCTAAGCCATACAATACAGCAAAAGCATGTTTACATGCTGCAGGTGCTGCCCCATTTGCACAGTTGCATGAAATGCAAATAATCTATAATATAAAGAAAGAAAATTAGATATTATGTTTTTTACTATATTAGTATATAACACATTTTTGTATTTAACGTATAAATATAAAGAAAGATTAATTTATAAAATTTTGATGGAAATCTTAAATAATTTTGCATTAATAGTATATTAGAATTTGAAAATGGAAACAAATTTAGATCTATACAAACAATCTATAAGCATTAATGACAAAGTTAACTGCAAAATATAATTAGATTTAAATATATAACATATATAAGATTCACTTTTAGCTTATTAAAAATACAACATACAACTGTTTTGATGAATATATTGAATTTATTTATTTAAACAGTTGCTTGCTATTGATTTACTTTGCTTATATAATGTCATGATATTAATTTTGAAGTTCTTTTTTATTTTATTACAAGATGAGGCATCTGAGTTTTAAAAAATTATAATCATTAAAACTTTTTAGCATATAAACAATAATATATTTATTTGATCGAACAAAGATTTGATCTTCTAAACCAGCTGAATATGATTTGATATAGGAAAACATTCATAGCACTTTAGCAACGAATATTTAAAGTTTATATATATACCAAAATAAAGTTTAAATATTCCTTGCTTAAGTGCTATGAATGTTTTCCTGTTTATGTGAAGCAAGAGGTAGTTTATAAGGTTGTATGATTTGATATATGTAAGCAAAAATGTCAGTAGAAATTAATAACCATACATTTAAAATACTAGTAATTTAGATCTTGCCATTTCAATCCAAGAGCAGCATTTTTACATATCATCATCATCAGCTATTATCAGAGAGCTGATGATAGAAATAGAAGTACAGCAGTCTCGGACTTATGTAGGTGGATCATTCTGCAAAACCTTAAATAAATCAAAACATTATATCAGAGCACATATTATATAGTACTAATAGATCACAAAGACTTAACATTAAAATTAGTTATATTAAAGATTAAGTTCATAAGCTGCGTGATGAAGCAATTGCTTATTATCTTGGAAGATTTGGATTCAATTCTGAATCCCACACCTTCAGCTTTTTCTGAAGGGCCAGGTTTGTTAACTAAAATTGACCTTAAGTAATACAGGTCTACCTACAGGGATTGTTTGCAACAAATTTGTTTTTAATAATATGTTTGTTTTTGCTGTAAAATGCTGTTTTTGGATTATATTTGTAGATATGAAAGGCAGAGAAATAGAAAAAGGTTTTAAATTAAATTTAGTCCTAAGTTATTTGATTCAGAGACTGAATTTTAAAATTTCATCAATTGCGTATACATACTGTATGTATAAATAGCCACATTCTTAATATATATGATATGAGAGAATAAAGAATTATGATTTATGGTTTTTTTTTTAATCTATTGATATTAAATAATGTTAGAAAGAGAAATTTCTTATATAAATGTTTTTAAATCTAATCTGTCTAGCAAAATATTGAAGAGCAGTTAATCAAAAGCTTAGAGAAAAAGAGAACTGAGAAAAGACTGTATAATGATTATAGATTATTTCATATTAACTTTGATATAGTTTCTGATAAATTTTGCCAGTATTTAGAAATACATTATATTGAAGTTTGTACAAAGATATTTCATAGATATACTATTTTATCTAATAAAATAAATTCATGTTGTTCAGAACTGATAATTTTGAAAAAGATCTGCATATTGGCCAATTACAAGATTGTATTTGCAAAGTAGAATTTTTGTTTTATTACAAGACAGAAGTTGGATGGGATATGCTTAATCAGTGATGTCATAGGTTAAGCATAATTCATACTTTCAGTTTCTTCTGGAAGTTTAGAGCTTGTTTTGCTAACTTAGGCTCATAAGACCTTTTCTTATTTTCTGTTATAAATTTTAATATTTCAGAATGTCTAAAAAGTAGTGTGATTTAGTAGTATCAAAAACTTTACAGTAATAATTCAAAAATTCCTTAATATCATTATCATTTTGCTATCCATAATCACACAATAATTTTCCATTTCTTTGCTTATATTAAATGATAATTTGGACTTGGCTTGTTCAGTAAATTTTTCCTATACAGGATAAAGTATGGAGTTTTTTCAATCCAAACATAATAATTCCTACAATTAAGCTGACTCTGTATTCATTCATCATTGATAATTTTTAATAATAAAATGAAATGTAAGTTTCTTCAATACCTACTCTTGGATCATATCTCTCAATTGAAGATAAATAATTTGCACCATCATATCCTCCAACAGCATATATACAACCATCTGAAATAACACATATATATTTACATTTTTATCATTTCTTCTAAAAAAATTTTATCTTGTAATTTACCTAAAACTCCCAGTCGACAATATCTTCTTCGAGTTTCCATTGCAACAACTGATGACCAAGTTCCTACTAGAGGATCATATCTTTCTACACTATTCAAACAAGATGCACCATCATATCCCCCTGCTACATAAATCAAACCATTAAGTGTTGTTATTCCAAGACAACTTCGTTTTGTTCCCATTGCATTAACTGGAATCCATTGACTAGTGTGGGGATTAAAATATTCTGTCGAAGCCAGATCTTTGGTACCATCATATCTAACAAAATGAAGATTATTTCAGAATTCATTATGCTAAATTTATAAAGATTTTTCATAATGGTTACTCACCCACCAACAGCATAGACTAATCGATTAACTGCAGCTACACCAGCTCGGGATCTGCGCTGTAAAGTTGGAGCAGTAGGGTACCATCTGTCTGTTCTTGGGTTATAGCACTCGCATTCAGAATGAATTGTGAATAATGAACCACCACCTTGAAAAATGTTTATAAAATTATTATTAAGAAATAAAGAAACAATAAATAATTATTACCTATAGCAAATATATATGGCCGCAATTCTTGAGGTTTTCGTTGGGTAGTGCGTATTGATATCATGTTATTTCTGTGTTCTGGCATTAAATGATATTTCATTGCTTCAATAAGCAAATCTTTGCTCTCTTGACTGACTTGAACCAGTGGCTCTTCTCCAATCTGTGTGAGCAGAAAGTCTCTACCAATCAAAGGAAGTCTTACATGTTGCATTAGCTGAAATTTTCATAGAAATGCATAAATATAAAATGATTAATTTGCAAAATAATTCAATGAAAATAAACTATTTACTTTTCCTAAATATTCTTCTCTTGTTGTTATATCATGTTTTATCCAAGTCATCACAGCATTATATACGCACTCCTCAGTAGGAACATTAAGTCGATTACTTGACATTAAATCTTCAACCTATGTAAAAAAATTAAATTTAATTCAATATAGACATTCATAATTATATACATATTACTTCAGTTTTAAGAAATTTTTTTCATTTGACATCTAAAATTTTGATGTTAATTTTAAATATAAATGTTTTTTTTTTTTTAGATGCTGTTTATTGCAAAAGTTGGCAGTTTGCTATGGTTATAGCCCTATTTGGTTAAATTTCAACTTTCTAATAATTTTGGATACAATACTGTAAGAAATGTAGTCACTTTACACTATCATAGAAACAGTTACATAGTAATATGGCATTAATAATATTAAATTAAATCATGTGATATTTTTGATTAATAAAAGCTATTTATTTGGTATTTGTTTAATATAGTATTATTATCACTATTATTAATAGCAAAAAGTCTGCAATTCCTAACTTATTTTTAGTAAATTCATTATTTTGTATATATTTACATAAAAATTAATATTTTGACTTTTTATACTGAATTTTTATATAATTTTCACAAAATCTTCCACAAATACATTCCTCCATATGTGGGAAAATTTGCTATCTGATATGAGAGAATAGAAAATTGCATATACTTTCCTATATTTATACTAATTTCTTTAAACTGTATAACGATTAGTAATAATCTAGTACTTATATTTTTTCAGGAAGATTCTATATTCTATTGTGAATAAAATAAACCAATCAACCATTAATTTCTGACAAATTATCAAATTCCAAAAAGAATTTGCCAACTTACAAGCTCAATGATCAATTATAAAATTAAAAGTAAAAACAAACCCAGTATAAGATAACCTATAAGTGAACCTAATTACCTTGCCAAATTTAGCGCTTGATAAGCTTAACAGAAATTTTAATGATTTGAAATAATTTAAACTAATTTTAGCGCCATCTTATAATTAGAATATTTATTAATTATTAAATCAAAGAGTGGCGCCCTATATCAATTAATAATTAAACTAGAATTTTTAATTAATTTATCTGAAGAAAAAATTGCCTCAGCCCAGGATCAAACTGGGGGACCTTTGGGTTATCCTCCCAATGTCTTACCACTACACCACCAAGGCTAACGAACAGATTGTTATTAATTTAGAATTAACTTTTGATTACCGACATTGGACTCTGCCAATAGATACATTCCTGACCGGGCTAAATTTAGCCACGAGCCCTCAGTGGCTCTAGCCAGGCAACACACAGACCATCACAGTCATTAAAGCTTAAACTTTAAATTCCCTTGAAGTTTGGATTATAAGAGTCTGCTGGTCTGCTGGATAAATTTGGCAGGGAAATTAGGTTCATTTAGGGTAAATTCCCTTGAAGTTTGGATTATAAAGTTTTAGCTTATAAGTGTTTGGGAAATACAGAACTTATTTGTTTATTCCAGTTAAATTCCTATTTGAAATTGGCTCTTGTCAACAAAATGCAGAATTATAATCTATTGATTATTTAGTAAAAAAGAAGCATTAATATTTAGTAAATGAGCCAATTACAGTGTAGGTGTGATCAATCAAGATCCAGATAGATGACAATAAAACCAAATATATTTAATCTTTTTACAAATTATCTATTTCATTCATAAAGATATTGGGATAAATAAACTACAGTTGAGTCTCTGTAGTCTGACACTCTGCAAACCGTCACGCCACCCATGTGAAATTTTCATTTCACAACTTGTCAATGTGTGAGAAAGAGAAACTAATGTAAACAAATTGCCAGTTGCTATTCATTTGTTGCTCAGGCTTATAGTTAGACTAATTTTTAAGTTCAGTAAACTGTTTACTGTAAAATAGTGTTTTAATTATATCAGTATTTGCTATTTATCTTTACGTAATGTCACAAATTGGAAAAAGTGAAAAACGAAAACACAAGACATTGACTTTCAAAAAGGCAAAAATAATTAAGAAACTTGACTTGGGAGAAACGTTTATTGATTTGGCTTCATTTTATGGTATTGGACAAGCCACCATTTATGACATTAAAAATATTGGGACAAAATTTAGGAGTTTGTGAAAGATTTGAACAGAAAGAGCAGTGACTGGAGCGTATTTTTTATGTGAAATAAATGAAGCATATTTGTTTGTGTAATTCCATTTTTTTTCATTGAACATCCAATAATCTGACAAATCTTTGAAATCCAACAAGTCCCGAAACCATGTGTGTCAGATTAGGGAGACTACTGCATGGATGGGCAATTATTTTCTGCCACGTTCTGGATAAACAATTTTCAGGATGAAGTGGGCCATATAGAAATTGAAAAGTACCTAAGGCCTAATTTAACCTTATGGTGCTGTAATTACAGGAATACCTCGATTATCGCAGTTAATGTTGCCACAAAAAATGCCGCAATACAGGAATACCTCGATTATTGTGATTCTCGATTTATCGTGGTTTATAATTTGATACCAAAATTTGAATTATTGTGCTCAAATTCGAATTATCGCAGACGCGAGATGTAGCCCACTACATATGCAACCAGAATTACATATAGTTCGAGTCGCCACTCTCCAAGTAGTGCTTTGTTTTTATCCGATAGATCTGCTCACCATTCACAGTAACTATCCACCTCTATTTGAAGCACATGTGGATATTTATTTCTCTTCTTATTTACCTCTACAGTGATTGCTAAAAGAAACAAGGATGATATCAAGGCTACAGCTATCAAGAAGAAACGTAGAGTGATCAACTTAGAAGATTAGCACGCTCAACACATTTCTTTTTTACCTTATACATAAAATTTAATTAATATATTTGAAAAATCCTTGGCAATGATCACCCATTTTACATGCATTATTTATCCCGATTATCGCGGATTCGATTATTGCGGTATTTTTCGTGGCAACATTAACCGCGATAATCGAGGTATTCCTGTAATCGAATCCGCGATAATCGGGATAAATAATGCATGTAAAATGGGTGATCATTGCCAAGGATTTTTCAAATATATTAATTAAATTTTATGTATGAGGTAAAAAAGAAATGTGTTGAACGAACTAATCTTCTAAGTTGATCACTCTACATTTCTTCTTGATAGCTGTAACCTTGATATCATCCTTGTTTCTTTTAGCATTCATTGTAAGAGTAAAAAGAAGAGAAATAAATATCCACATGTACTTCAAGTAGAGGTGGATAGTTACTGGTGAATAGTGAGCAGGCACGATCGGATAAAAACGAAGCGTGTTGCTTGAGAGTGGCACTCAACTAAATGTAATTCTGGTTGCATATGTAGTGAGCTACATCTTGCGGCCGCGATAATTCGAATTTTGGTATTAAATTATAAACCGCGATAAATCGAGAATCGCAATAATCGAAATCATGATAATCAAGGTATTTCTGTATGTAATTATTAATTAATGTAATGAAATTATTAGTGATAACATTAGATAACCATTAATAATTAATAAAAATTACTTTGACTTAAAATGACTACTCACATTCAAACAAGATTGATTCTAGCACAAACATATTCCTCTCATCATCACATGGGACAAGAATAATGATTGCACCAATTTATCTGTACACATTCTTGTCAATCTCGCTATCATGTGTAGCCACTTTTGTGATACTTATACAAAGAATATATTCGTGTCAATCTCACTATGGTATGTAGCCACTTTTGTGATACTTACACAAAGAATATGTTTGTGTATCATATTATATTTATAAAACATGCTTTTCTTGTGTTACTTTCTTAGTTTTTGTTAATATGCAGAGTTCAAAATCATTCGTAGAAACTATTTTTTTCATTAGAAACATTAGAAATAATTCATCCTATGAATTAATAAATTCAGACAAATTTCCTTAAAAACATAAGTATTTTATTAAAATGATTGATTGTGAACCACCTATTACATCAGAATGTTACAAAATATTAGATAACTACATAATTAATTTTGTAAAAACAAATTTACAACTTAATGTGAATGATGAAAATTTACTATGTTCATGGTTAATTACATCATCAAAATTTGGAGTAATCTTGCCAGTGTATACGTACATTGTACAGAGTATCCATTATTTTATTTTTTGTTTTCGACTAGAATTTTACGCGTGTTTTCTTGAAACTGTAATGTGTTCTAATTTATGCGGTGGGCCATACAAGATGCCTTCGCAAGCTGGATCTGGCCCGTAAGCCAGTATTTATCCACCCTGCTCTACTGTATAATATAATAGTGATTTCATATAAATATTAGTGTTAAAACATTAAAGGCTGGATCTGGCCCGTAAGCCAGTGTCCACCCCTGCTCTACTGTATAATATAATAGTGATTTCATATAAATATTAGTGTTAAAACATTAAAAATTAAAGAAAAATAAATGTCAATAATGATCAGCTGTAAAAATGCAGGAAACAACCCACCTGATTATTTCGTGCCAATTAGTTTTTACATTTAAATTTCCTTTCTCTCAATAAGCATCACAATTAATTTCTATTCATTATTTATTAACCAAATGAGTAAGTTTAAGAAAAGTTAAAATGATCAGAATTATAGCAAACATGAATAAAGTAAAAACTTTTCAACTTTTTTCTACATCATATTGTTTATATTCTTTGTGGATCAATATAAATTGATAACAAGCAGTATAAAAATATTGTAAAATCAAATATTTTAGTTTAAAAGTAAAAATTTCAATAAAATTATGCATTTTTCTATGTAAATTGCATCATCGAGTTATTAGATTATTTAAGTGTGCCAATATTTTAGTGAAAAAGTTTGCAGTGTTTTATTTTGTTCTTTCTTTTCAGATGTTAGTCAATATATATTTGAATAATTTTGACATAATTAATTATTACAGATAACAAAAACAAGAGTGATTAAAAATATATTATGAGAAAGATTGTTATTAGAATTAGAGGAAACAAACTTTGCAAATAAATTTGTTTGTAAGATAAGAATATGTGTAATTGACTCATACTCCAGTAAGATAGAAAGAAAACAATAAAAAACAAAATACAAGTGTAAATTAAATAATGTCATGATATAATGATATACTGTATAATAAAAAAATTGATGAGTGTCAAAAATGATGCCAGAATGAAATATATTTGATAATAATGTATATATATATATCTATCTATCTGATTTTCAGAGTAATGATATTTGATAAAATGTAGTGATATTTGTGACTTATGTGAAGTAAAATGATTGGGAAAAAGACATAACATGCCATCTCTCATTTAAAATGGCTATGCTTTGTTTATATTTAATTGTGACTATATCTTTTGATTTTTTTGCATAAATATAGATGGAAATGAAATAATAATGAATCAGTTCAACAATATATATTTTAACATAATGAATATTGTTTCTATTTATGAAAATTTTTATTTTAAAAGATTTTATTGTTAATCATAGAAAAAATTCACTAATTTGTCAAATTTATGAAAAATCTTGTGGGAACAGTTTATAATTAGAACAATACAGAAATTCTAGTTAATCTATTTTATTTTGAAAATTCATTTGGCAGATCAATAGATATTTTATGTTTAATGTTATAATATTCAGAAGTGAATAGCTTAATAAAAATTAGTTATCAACCAAATGAACACAGCCAAACTTCCCCTGGCGGTCAAAGTCTCTTTTAAATTTTGTAAACGATTATTTTTTTGAATTAATGCTATGGTGCCACCATCTAAAATTAATTAATAAAAATTAGTATTATTTTTTTATTTCCAGAAAACTCTCAGTAACTGCAATGTATATATTATATTAATACATACTAATACAATGTGTTTACTATCTCATCAAATATCCATCAGCTAAAAAAATTACACAATGATAGAAGCATCAAAAAACTTATGAAAATCTCCATTTTTGCTATATAACAGATCATCAATGAATTAATTGTGCTAATAATATATAATCAAGACTGATATTTTCCAAAATATTTAACAACCAGTATGGTAACATATGCATAATGTATTCTTAAAATTTTTAATTATCAGACTATTGCACAAAAATTAACTTTCAGTAGTCATACACTTAATATTTTAAAAAAAGAATTAAAATAGATTCAGTAACATATGCATAATGTATTCTTAAAATTTTT
The DNA here is from genome assembly GCA_000484575.1 of Olivierus martensii. Taxonomy (NCBI): domain Eukaryota; kingdom Metazoa; phylum Arthropoda; class Arachnida; order Scorpiones; family Buthidae; genus Olivierus; species Olivierus martensii. The sequence continues at coordinate 10,795 of AYEL01087848.1, forward strand.
AATTATCAGATTATTGCAAAAAAATTAACTTTCAGTAGTCATACACTTAATATTTTAAAAAAAGAATTAAAATAGATTGACAATGAAACTAATGTTCAAACAACTATTTAAAAGAGTAGCAATGACTTAGAAGTTAATGATAACCTAGTGGTTAATGAAACAATATGTAACTCCACCAACAGTCTATATAAAAATAATGACAATATAGCTTAATTGAAAGTACAGCTATTCCTTGATTTAAGTAAATAATTGGATCAAAGGCTTTTTACATGACTCAAATTTTGTATAAGTCTGAAAAATAATTTTTTAATAAAAATTTTGGATCAGTTCTTGAGACTAAATGATTACAGTAACTGCACCTATATAATGTTATAGCATCATATTATTCTCTGATTGAAACTGAGGTTAGGCCAAATGGAATGATCATACTAGTAATATGAACCTTATAATCAACAAATAATATCAAAAACATAAGTAAAGCAAGTAATAAATTTTAAATTTTTTAAATTGTTCACAAATATAGTATATTGCTAAACAAATGGCTAGCAGTGGAACTATCAGCAGCATAGAGATGTGTTAAATAAGGGACAGCTCCAATAATAATAAATTGAATTTAAGTGTGCCACGGAAACAGTAGTAATTTCACCCCTTGGAGATATACGTGCACAAAATCTTTTTTGTGTACCAGTAACGGCACTTAGTGACGTTTTTATAGTAGTTTATTTATTTTAGATTGTATACATTTTAATACTTTAAAATTTATTATTTTTTATTTTATTTTTATTTTAATACTTTTATAAGTTTTTTTTCACCAGTATGTTTATTTTAGATTGTATACATTTTAATACTTCAAGTTTGTTATGGTTGTTTCACTGGTAACGTTCGGATTTGAATTGTAGACTGTTAGATATTCGAAATTCTAATTCCAAAAGAACTACAGTATGTAGCCTGATGAGGATATGATAGTACCAAAAATGTTAGCGAACGAATAAAAGTATAATTTTTTGAGAATTTTTTACAACTGCATGAAGTGCTTTAGTTACATTGTAGTGTTATGCAATAAAGCAATTCATTAAGAAAGAAGTATAGTAGTTTGTTTTATATCTGGGAAAAAATATAATTACATAAAATATTTTCCATAATTAAAGTCAAATTTGCATAAGTTGAGTATTACATAAAGTGGAGAGAGGCTGTATAATATAATGAATTGTTAATAAAATCTATATTAGTTAATTATTTTTTAATGCTTATCTATTTACTATTAATACTTATTTTATGTACTTATTGCTTATTAATAATACTTACGTACTTTTTTACTATTGATATACTATTTAACAACCAGTACAGATATATATAAATATTCTCACAACCAGAATAGCCATACTAATATATACTAAATGAATATCAGTTCTGTATATAATACTGTAGTACCAGTATTAACTTTTTTGAAAAACTGTTATAAAATCATGTATGCATTTTATAATTGATGATGTCCTATAATCAAAGTAACATGTTATTTTTATTTAAAGAATCTCATTACCTGGCTGAATGGCAATAAAAGAAATTCTTCTGTCAATGCAACTTCTTGAAAATTCTGTAATGCATATTTGTGAGATTTACGTTGCAACTCTTCACAAGCATGAGCATCAGCAAAACTTCGTATACCTAAGCAATTGGAAGGATGAAGTTGCCTAAGCAAAAATTTGCAACAAGCATCTCTCACTGTTGAAACTTGCAATAAACTAGCTACAGGAAGAAGTGCCTGAAAAAATTAATATTGAGTTTATTAAACTAATATTTGTAAAAAATGGAAGTAACATGTGAAGGCCAACCTGAACATTTTCTTCAGTAATGATGATTTCACCTGTATATGCAAACTCTATTAATTTTTGCAATGCAGATGCATCAACATCATGCATAGTGATCTCAGATTTGTGTTTTTCTGCCATTTCATCTATTGAATGAAACTTCTTTGATTATTTATATATTTGAAATATTAAATATTATCAGAAATAAATTTTTCAACTCAACTGTTAAACATGGCATGAAAATAGGCACTGGAAGCAGCAAGAACAACTTTATGGGCATGAATCATTTCCTCTCCTACTTGAAGTGATATATCGCATAATTGTCCCTTCTGGCGCATGCAATTCATGGCAAGAAATGCACTGCTCTGATGATCTGTATAGACATGATGTATACGATGGGGATGCATTGTGTTTCCGTTAAGTGCTTCCATAGTATCTCCATCCATTACCATTTGATAACTGTACAAAAAAATATATAAAATAGATATAAATTTCGATAAACATATTTAATCAAAATGTGAAACTTGTTTTATTTCAAAAATTTTAATTTGTTCATTTTAGTATATGAAATCCTAATATTGAAAGTAATTTGTTTTAGCTTATTTATGAACAGTATTTATAAGGCATTTTTTTTATTTTTGAAATGATTAACAAAAGATTTTAATTAAAATTTTCAAACTACAAATGGCTAAACTTAATTTTATGTAAGTATTCAAGTTTTGTATATAATGCAAAAAGTAAGCTTAATGGATAAAATATAACTTGCTGAATTAGATTATTCACTCATATGCTGTTTTAATTTATTATTGCAATTCATTGATAATTTAGAATAAATTCTAGTGTTAGTTATACTTGCATAATAAAGTTCTCAAAGAAAATGTTTATTAAATGGTAATATTAAATAAAATTAAAATTTTTAATATAATTTATTACAATTACAGTCCAGAAGAAGAGCACTTTTAGCAGTGACGTTAACAAACAAATTTTATTAAAATAGTGAGTAAAAACGTTTTTAATGCTCAAGGCATCGTCTTCAGTTACAAAAATATATGTACATAATACTTAAGAATACAAGCAGAACTGCTTGTATTCTTAAGCATATATTTTTGTAACTGAAGGTGATGCCTTGAACATTGAAAACGTTTTTACTTACTGTTTTAATAAAATTTGTTTAACGTCACTGCTAAAAGTGCTCTTCTTCTGGACTGTAATTGTAATAAGTTAAGCAGTGTTTTTAGTTTTGTCATTTAATAATTTATTACAATTTTGAAATCAGAATAAAAATACCAAAATGGAAGCATATGGGTAATGTATATACTTTAGTCAGGGATGTAAAAATTAGAGTAAAAAAAAATCCCATATTTTATCATAAATCTGATATGGAATTAATGCTACATAGAAATATTAATTATATAACAGGTATCATATCTTTCTTAGATCTATATAATTTTTAATTTAAACAGTTATAATTTAGAACTGAGTGAGAAATTCTACTATAACTAAAATACTAATCTGAACATAAGCAATAATTTATAAAATAATGAATACATATATACATTCAAATATATATCAAAGGATTAATAAATTCTGTTCCTGTTTTTTTATTTCAATTGACTTTGTAATACTATATATAAATTAGCTGCATCTAGTTTTAAACTGATATTTTTGTCGCTAGAATTAAGAGAATCAATCATTTGCTAAATATTTGTAGAAATAATCAATGTGGTCATAAAATTATCTTTTTTAGAAATACATAATTTTCATAGTGAAGTTCTTCCATAACATTTTGATAACTATCTATATTGTGATCATTGTAATCTTGAAATATAAATGTTGTTTTTGTTTTATTTTTATTATAACAATTGTACTCTACTATTGGCATAAACACCAATGTAAAAATATCCATTGGTAAAACTGTAAAAGTCTAATGATTGATAAATAAAAATAATCTTAGTGATCTTTTGTCAATAAATATATTTAGTAAATAATGCAAACCAAGCTCAAAGTAGATAGAATAACCATTTAATTAATCAAAAATATACATATCTGAAGCATTTTTAACTTCAAGAAGTTATTCTCAGCAGAAGTTCAAGTTAAGATAATTCAAATACAGAAAATAAAATTACAGAACACTAAAAAAAATAATTAAAATTTAAACCACAAAGATCATATTTATGGTAACTTAACTTACAATAAATATAGTTAGTAATAACACAGTTCATGTATAAATAAGCTAATTACATTATGTTACAGATTAATTTAATCTGTTTTTTACAGTTTGACCCACAATGTTGGGACTACTACTGTCATGTTATAGTTGATGACATGATAGTTTCAGCTCCTAAGTATATATCATAGTTTAATAAAATATTAATTCTACAGTGTAGTGGTAATTATAAAAAAAAAGCTGATTGATCATGGCATATTATTTTGCAAACAAATAATGCTCAGATGAAAAATGTAAAATTTTTCCAATTGAAAAATTATTTTATAAAGAAAAGTTTGACTATTTTGAATAACATAATTAACGAAAAATATAAAAATGCTATAAATACTGTTACACTCTAATACAAATACCTGTTATAATACAACACAAACTCTTGGTAAGATATCTATTGAACAGGAAAGAAAATATATGATAGCATCAATGATGATTGTTTTTTGTATGTATGTATATATGTATGTATGCATATATATATATATATATATATATCCAAAAAGTATCTTTACACTTTTAGAAAATTATTAAAAAGATACAAAGAAGAATGTGCACTTACAATTTTTGCATTCAATAAAGAAAGTATCAAAGTTTTTTTAAATGAAGTGACACTATATGGCACCAAATATAGGTCACTTCTCAAAATGGCTTCAGCATGAACACGTTAAATGGCACATACAACTTGTGCCATTTCCTGTGCCGCAGGAAATGGCACAAGTTGTTGTGTGATTATTTGAATTAAAATCTGCAACGCAGGTACAATGTAAATTTTGGACTGCATATGAATGAAATTGTCTAAGACTGACAGTTTATGAATGGCATAAGAGATTTATGACAACAGGTAGCGTTTTGCCAAAAGAGAAATCTGGTCAGCCTAGCAGAAGCTCTGATGATGATGATGATGATGATGAACAGATTCATGAATCTTTTCATCATAGTCCTCGTAAATTCATTCGTTTGGTGGCCTGTCAATTACAAATACCTAGATCAATTTGTATGATGTAGTGTTGAAAAATTGAATTACAGCGGCCATCGGGACTGTCGATTCTGTAATGCTTCACAGAACCTTGCTTGAAATCTCTTGCTGACTCGATATGTTGCGTGCAACTAATGATGCACATATTGAAATGTAAAAATTGTCAAAAAAACTTTGATACTTTCTTTATTGAATAAAAAAAACCTTAGGTGCCTAACTTTGTTTTTTTTTTATGATTTTTATAAAAGTGTAAAGATACTTTTCAGACACCCTGTATAATAAGAAATAATATGCTACAGTTATTTTATTCTTTTAGCATATTTTTGGAAATTATTTTTATCTCAATGAGTACTTAAAAGGTTTCTTAAAAAATGCTTAAACTCAGGTTAATACTGAAAATGAAATATTAGCACTAATTGCAGCTGAGAAATTCAAACCAATGTGAGCTTTAAAAAATTTTAATAGCACTAACATTTTTGGCTTGACACCATCATCAGGTACTACATTAAAAAGAATTTTAATCGAACATTCGAAGGAAAAACTTTTGAAAGGAATAACAACAATGTTGCTATGGCAACTACAATCTTTAAATTAACAAATTTTGGGTAACTTTAGCGATTATAAAACATTACATGTAGAGGATTACATAATAATTACATTTGTAGAGATACATAAAATAAATGATTATAATATTTATATATACAAGATATAAGGACTAAAAAAGGTTATACAGTTTTTGCTACAAGTTTTGGTTATTAACTGCATATATCCACAGGTGGGGTGGTTCCCACACGAGTTTGTCATTAACAAGGTTCTCTTGTTTACTTTGTTTTAAAATCTCCAATGATTCAGCCACAATAGGTGATGTGCCAGGATTTAGTGGCTTGATGACTGTTGCTTCCTCCCAAAACACCGTTAGGTTTTTGCAGTTTTTGCTACAAGTTTTGGTTATTAACTGCATATATCCACAGGTGGGGTGGTTCCCACACGAGTTTGTCATTAACAAGGTTCTCTTGTTTACTTTGTCTTAAAATCTCCAATGATTCAGCCACAATAGGTGGTGTGCCAGGATTTAGTGGCTTGATGACTGTTGCTTCCTCCCAAAACACCGTTAGGTTTTTGTTGTGAAATTCTGTTGCTAGAGATGTGGATAAGTTGGCAAGTCTTATGTCCCGTTTGTGCTCTGATATTCTTTTAGAGAGGTTTCTATTAGTGACACCGATGTATTCTAGGGAGTCCTGTGTACTATTATCTACAGTTGGTATTTTATAAGTTGTAGATTGTAGTTGCCATAGCAACATTGTTGTTATTCCTTTCAAAAGTTTTCCTTCAAATGTTCCATTTGAATTCTTTTTAATGTAGTATCTGATGATGGCGTCAAGCCGAAAACGTTAATGCTATTAAAATTTTTTAAAGCTCACATTGGTTTGAATTTCTCAGCTGCAATTAGTGCTAATAGTTCATTTTCAGTAACTCAATGAGATTAAGAAAAATTGTTTATTCGTGTAAATATTCATTTAGAATCGAATGAGATGAAATTTTTATATAAATTCCAAAATTTATCTTTATTTTCTTCAAAACTTATTTTTGTTTCCTTTCTAATCAGCTTAAATACAGTGTGTCACGAAAGTAAGTACCTATTTTTGTGAAATTGGACACTTTTTTTAAAAATTTGTCAATTAATGTTTATCATGTTTAAAATGTGCTAAAATTTTATTTTTGTATGTACAGGGTGTTCTGAAATTTTTATTTTATGTTCCAGAATTAACTATTTTGGTAGATTAAAAAAAAAAAAAACTTATGTTTATTTTTGCAACTGAATTATGATTAAAAAAAAAGTTATAAATCTTATGTCAAGACTTTATCAAAAACTTTCAACATGTGCTCCATCCATATCTCTGCAAATTTCAAATCTATACTTAGCATTACAAAACACATTCTGAAGCACTTTAGTATACTTTTAGCACATTTTAGACATGATAAACCAATGGTTCTCAAACTGGGGTCTGTGGTCCTCTAGGGAACTGTGGACCCCAGTTTAGAGAACCACTGTTCAATATCCTGAATATTTGTCCACTGCAGGAGAAAGATTGCGTGTAAAAAACTTTCTTATGATTGGGCTATTTGACTAAGATTTGCCATTTTCTGAATAAATAATTGTCAAAAAATGTTTTGGTAACAGTAGCCTATAAGTTTAATTGTAGTTAATTTTAAAGGGTCTGCGAGCAATCTAAAACATTGTAAAGAGAGCATCACACAAGAAATCCTAAAAAAGTTTGAGAACCACTGTGATAAACATTAATAGACTTGAGTTTTTTAAAAAGTGTCCTATTTCATAAAAATAAGTATTTACTTTTGGGACACCCTGTAGATAAAAAAGAAAACAAATTATTAATGAAACTTGATGGGTGTTATTTAACCATTTATAAATTTTCACAATATCTTTTCCAGATATACTATTTAATATGGCTATGTAATTAAAATTTATAGTTTTCCTTGCAATTTTCAGGTCTAACACATTAATAGCTAATTAAAGCATTTTTTTGCATATTAAAATAATTTTTGAAAACTTTAAACATTTATATAAAATCAAAACTGAATATATTTTGAGCATTTCTGTAAATACATTTCGTATTTTTTCCATATATAAATTTTTTATAAAAATTTTAATTACAAATTAATTTGTAATTAAAATTAATTTGTATTTCCTCTTAATTGAATACTTTTAAAAGAAAATTATCTATCTATTATGGAAACTAATATAAAGGCTTTATTAAACTTAGACTTTGAATTTGTCATAATCTTTTTTTAGCCTACTTTATAAAGGAAAGGAGGCTTATAAGAGTGGGTCCATGTCTATATATTTGTGTCCCCCTAATAATTTTTGAACTAATTAACAGATTTTCATGAAATCTGATAGTAATGTTCTACCATTAAAGGACACATTTCAGTGCCACATCCTTTAATCCTATCGGTTCATTTATTCTTACAAGATGGAATTTCATTTTATCACAATTTTATTTTATATTATTGCCAATAGATGCCACTAAGAGTTAGTTGTTTAGGTGTAATACATGGCTTATCTGATTTCTTAACACAATGCCATCTGTCACAATATCATCACAGTTCAGTATGATGTAACAAAGAATAACACAACAATACATGCCATCACAATGATGTCATCATTACCATTATGGGACTTCTCTGTTGGTTAAATTAATGTTAAAATTGGGCATATGAAACAAATGGATTTTGTGTGTCCAATTTTAATTACAATTATACTAGTATATAAGTCTATCTATGATAGGTATAGATGAGCCATATCTCTTCAAGTGACACAAATATTTATGGCAGCATTACTGCTTGTCTTTTTTCTCAAAAGATGACATTATTTTTCAATCTGTTGATTAATAAGTGGATAAATTTAGACCAGCCAAAGGCTGTTTAAATCAAAGAATGACAGAATTTTGGAATGGCCATTGATAGCATTGGCTTAAATATTTTTCAAAAAATGGGCCTTAGTTTCAAGCCCAGATCCTTTGCAGAATGGAATGCAATAATGTTTCCAGATATTCAATTTAGCTAACAATACAATAAAATCAGATTAAATTATCTGTTGAATTTCAGACTGCCATATTGGATTCTCTGCTATTTTAAATTTGAAAAAAATATCAAATTATCATCATTAACTACCATTACAGATTCCTTTTTGTAATCCCAAAAACCTCCATATACTGATTTTTATCGAAATTGGACTGATATTAAAAGTCCATCAAATTTGGGGATGTCACTTTTGTGATTATTTTTTGAATATACAGTGGTACCTTGGTTAACGACGGTAATCCGTTCCAGCAGAACCGTAATCCAATATTGTTGTGGGAAGGAGCCGGAATGATTAATTCATTCCGGCTCCTTCCCACAACCATAGTAAATATTAAAAATGCAGATAAAACAAATATATACATAAAATATTTAAAACAAATAAAAAAATATAAACAACTAATCAGTCAAACCTCTTTAAGCTGCCCCTCTATAAATTACAACCCTCATTATTTGCCTGATGAAAGCCAATAACAAATCTGCTCCTATATGTTAAAACATGAAATTCCCTCTATAAACCGCCACCTCACTAATCGCCAAC
>AYEL01087849.1:0-37005 GCA_000484575.1 Olivierus martensii
TTAGAAATTTTGACATATTAGGTAAGAAGTATTTATAGTAGAAAAAATTTAGTGGTTTATTTAGTAAAAAGCAATGTTATAGATAGGATATCAATTCCAATTGTCAAGATGAAATATGTAAGAATAATCTTAAATAACATTTGTTTATTGCAAATTATGGATTTTCTGGTAGGAAAAGCTTTTAAGAATTCAATTTAAAATTTTATATATTATATCATAATTATATAAATAATTTATTAATAAATTTAAAAATTGCAATTTTTATTTAGTGTACAATCTACTGGAAAACATGAAAAAGTGGAAATTCCTCCAGAAACACTTGATAAGTATGTATAAGATATAAATCCATAATAATATTTCTTAAAATTTTACTTAAAATCATTCAATTATTTAGTTTATAAGATGATTTGTTCCTTTAAAACTTAAAATGAAAAATCAATTCCATTAAGTACAATTTAAAAAAATTTTTGATCTGTTCCTGGATTCTAGGAAATTGCTAATATTATATATATACAGGGTGTTTCTTACCACTCTTACCATTCTTTTTTCTCAGAAATGCAATGAGATAGAAAGTAGGGCGAAAAATTTTCATCACCAAAGTATATCCAGAGAATTGAATGGGCATGATAAAAATTTTGTGGACCCATCGGAAGTGGGGCCACAAGGATCAACTTTGAAATTTCCAATAGAAATATATGCCAATTTTGGCATAATTGGAATAGAACTGTAAAAAACAAACAACTTTTGTTTTGAAAGTTTTTTAATATCACCTACGGATTGTGAGATATCACAAAAAAGAAACTGCTGCATGTACCACTGATTGGGCTATTCAAGCAATAAGAAGAAGAAGAATCTGACAGAGGGAATCTGTATACACTGCTTAACACTACTGAAGCAGCAAAGAGCAGAATTATGCAGATTAGATACTCGGTGGTAGTACTCGAACCATGGATGTGACAAGTCTTTCGCCATCACAGTTCGGCATGGAGCTATACTCAAGAACAAGGATTTTCTGACTTGTTTCAGCCCTTTATGAGTGCACCCTGGAGTGCACAATGCCCTCTGTCAGATTCTTCTTCTTATTGCTTGAATAGTCCAATCAGCGATACATGTAGCAGCATGTTATTTTTTATGATATCTCACATTCCGTAGATGATATTAAAAAACTTTCAAAACAAAAGTTGTTTAACTGCTGCATGTACCACTGATTGGGCTATTCAAGCAATAAGAAGAAGAAGAATCTGACAGAGGGAATCTGTATACACTGCTTAACACTACTGAAGCAGCAAAGAGCAGAATTATGCAGATTAGATACTCGGTGGTAGTACTCGAACCATGGATGTGACAAGTCTTTCGCCATCACAGTTCGGCATGGAGCTATACTCAAGAACAAGGATTTTCTGACTTGTTTCAGCCCTTTATGAGTGCACCCTGGAGTGCACAATGCCCTCTGTCAGATTCTTCTTCTTATTGCTTGAATAGTCCAATCAGCGATACATGTAGCGGCATGTTATTTTTATGATATCTCACATTCCGTAGATGATATTAAAAAACTTTCAAAACAAAAGTTGTTTGTTTTTTATAGTTCTAGCCAATTATGCCAAAATCGGCATATGTTTCCATTGGAGATTTATAGTTGACTCCTTGTGTCCCTACTTCCGATGGGCCCACAAAATTTTTATAAGTTCCCTCTTGTGCCCCTACTTCCTATCAGCCCACAAAATTTTTATCATGCCCATTCAATTCTTCATATTTACTTTGGTAATCAAAATTTTTCACCCTATTTCCAGAAAAAGGGTGGTAAGAAACACCTTTATATACAGGGTGAAGAAAAACTTTGTCATAAAATTTTGTGTACTAATAGGAGACCTCTAAACAAGTTGAAAATGTCTAATGAACATATGATCTAAATAGCAATGTATTTGAATTATAACCCTTTAAAACTAGCCGATCACCATAGAGTACACAAAGCGTCATGTCGTGTTGCAATGCATTGCTCTCCTACTTACTACCGGGTAGTAAGATGATGAGTGATGCAATGCAATGCGCCATGACGCTTTGTGTACTTGATGGTGATTGGGTAGCTTTAAAGGGTTATAACTCGAAACCATGCCATTTAGACCATATGTTCATTAAACATTTTCAATTTTTTTGAGGTCCCCTATCAGTACACAAAATTTTACAATGAAGTTTTTCTTCACCCTGTATATTAAAAAGTTCTAGAAACATTAAAATAAGATCAATAATTCATATTATAATTACAGCAATTTATGACAGTTATTATTTATATAACCTGCTCATTATTAATTGGTTTTGAATTTCCTTTATCCTATATATTCCGTAATTTTTATAATGCATTTTTAAAGTAAATAAGTTGCTGTGATTTTATTTTAATTTAAAAATTATGAAATTGTATTAGTGCAGTGGTTAATCTAATATATCTAGTATTTTCTATAGATGTTGTTTTCTGGTCTTCCATTTTGTTTCTTCTTATTTTATTAAATGACAGATACTTGATTTGTTAGATTAAACACAGTATTGGCACATTTTCATAATTTCTAAATAAAATAAATCATGAAATTATGCCAGCTTTTATTCCAGATAAATAATCAAAATTCTAATAAATTAATGTAATCATCTTAACATAAGTTAAATAATTATTTTAGATATTTTAGTAAAGACCAATAATCAATCATGTAATATTTGATTATTGGACTTTTTACAAAGTGTTCAACATTCTAGACTTCAAAATTGCATTGATTATTTTTGCAGAAAAATGGATAGACAAAATTATAACTTAAAATTAGTTTTATTTTTCTATTAAAAACACTAAAATTAAAATAATTTAATTATTTAATGAAATATTAAATGGTTTCTATAATTAAAAATTTTTTAAATTTAAATTAAGTAATCATTGTTATTGATATACATTGTAAAATTAGTTGCTAAAATTTTTAATATTTGCATTAAAAATATTTATTATTAAATAATATAGGCGAATGCAGGCTTTAAGTAGCAAATCAACTAAATCTGGAAATATTAATGAAAAAGACCAAATAATTTCAGACAAGCTTAAGCAGTTAAAGAGACAAAGAACTCTAGGTAGGAGAGAGAGATTATTATATTTTTTATATTTATATCATTAAATAATTTTTTTAAGGTTTAAATATTTGTAAAGCCCATTGAATGAAAAATTCACAATTAGATAATTGCATTTGATAAATTTACCAAATCCAAACTTTTAATAAAATTTGGACTTTGTCCTTTTAATTAGAATATAATTCAACCCTAGATAATTGCAATTATACAAATTATGAGAACATATTCAAATAAGTTTAAATTTGAAACTTTAAATGATAAAAAATAAATTATGATTTATAAAGCCTCAATTATATGTAATAAAAGTTATAATATAAATATTAAGTTTAGACAATATAGATCGGATAATCTATATTTATTTTTTGAATTCGATATGATTTTTTTTAACAATGATCCAAACAAAAGCACATTAAGCAGTTAAAAAATAACTGTTGAAGACAACCGATTAGAAACGTATATAGGAGCTACAGCCCGAAACTTTAAGGACAGATTGGCAGAGCACATGGAGGATATATCAAAAGGTAACCTTTTACTGCTAGAAGTGCTGTGAATTTTTAATTTAGTTTGTTAGGGTTTTAGCAGTATAATAGTAAAAGTTAGTATATATGTATCATATGTATATGATATATGTATATATCACATATATACATATAAGAAAATATATAACTATAATAACTGTTTACTATTGCTAATTAATTATGTTAGTTCGTTTTATGTTAATTAGTTTTGAATTTTTGGAACTCTGGTTATTCGTCGGAACCAACAAGAAAATTCGAAACTTCTTATTCGAATGTATGAACCTGATAATGGCTTTATAAAAGCTGAAAATGTTAGTTCATTGAATAAAAAACTGTTTATTGTTCCTCCACTGCATTTTAGTGCTTTTTTTTTATACGCTCTTAGAGTCAAGGTGTGTTAAGGTTATCTTTAGATATATCCTCCATGTGCTCCGCCAGTCTGTCCTTAAAGTTTCAGGTTGTAGCTCCTATATATGTTTCTAATTGGTTGTCCTCAATGCTTTGTACAGGGATTTTGTATATTCCCGATTTGTAGTCATTAGATCTTCTAGATTTATCATTTCTGAGCAAATTGAAGATGGTAGGAGCTCTCTTATAGGTATGTGCTTTGTTTGCCAACTTAAGTGTGGATTTAACGGCATTATTAGAGTGAAGTCTGTACAGTAATGGGAAACGGTCCGATGTGTTAGGTGGGTGCATAATAGTGGAGGAAGACCCGGGTTGGCTTGAGGGAGTTTAGCATTTATCTTGTGATATAGGTTTTGCATAAAACTGTTGCTGTATCCGTGCTTACGTCCGATGTCAAAGATTCTATTAATCTCATCATTAAGGAGAGGATTAATACTGCAATGCATGAAAGATCTAGTAAAATAGGATGCGAAAGCAGACTCCCTCAAGCCAACCCGGGTCTTCCTCCACTATTATGCACCCACCTAACACATCGGACCGTTTCCCATTACCATACAGGCTTCACTCTAATAATGCCGTTAAATCCACACTTAACTCGGCAAACAAAGCACATACCTATAAAAGAGCTCCTACCATCTTCAATTTGCTCAGAAATGATAAATCTAGAAGATCTAATGACTACAAATTGGGAATATACAAAATCCCTGTACAAAACATTGAGGACAACCAATTAGAAATGTATATAGGAGTTACAGCCCGAAACTTTAAGGACAGATTGGCGGAGCACATGGAGGATATATCTAAAGATAACCTTAACACGCCTTGACTCTAAGAGCGTATGAGAAGGACACAAAGGTTCTCTGGCTTGATGCTCGGATTATAAAAAATGTACATGATCGTAAGCTCTAAGAGCGTATGAGAAGGACACAAAGGTTCTCTGGCATGATGCTCGGATTATAAAAAATGTACATGAATAAGGCAAGCTGATGGTCTAAGTACAGCCTGAAAATATGCAGTTAATAAAAATGTTTAGTAATTTATATTAATCCTTTTCCCTCCCTTTAAAATAGTACAACTTAATTGAACTGTTTTAGTTTTTTATTTATTTTCATATACAGTGAAACCCCGCTCGTAATATTAATATAAGGCAAGCCAACAGTCTAAGTACAGCCTGGAAATATGCAGTTAATAAAAATGTTTAGTAATATATTATTAATCCTTTTCCCTCCCTTTAAAATAGTATAACTTAATTGAATTGTTTTAGTTTTTTATTTATTTTCATATATTTTATAATATATATTTTTAAATTGTTAAATTTTAAAAAAACATTCCTTTGTTCTATTCTATGTATTCTAATGTGTACAACTGATAATGGTATTGCTAATACCGAAAACGTTTTTATGTTCATTAAAATAAGTTATTTTTTCACTGCTTAATGTGCTTTTGTTTGGATCCTTGTTACTAAAAGTAAAGCAGTTTAATAGTTTTGTCTTGATATGATTTTTTTTATTACTTTTAATTGAAATTCATATATGCATAATATATTTTTAATTATTATAGTGTTTTGCAGTCAATTTATAAAATGCTCTTTTATAAATTAGCTGCAAAGTACTATTCATATTTTGTTGAATGGTTTGAAAAATAATTTATTTGTATGAGTTTATGTAAAAAAGTTTGGTTAAAAAGCTTCAAAAATCTCTTACATGATTTTTGTCTGAAATATATATGGAACACAAAAATCTAATATTACTATTCCAGAATTGAATTTTTTAATTATAAAAAAATTTTATTTTATAAAAATGTTGTCTAGTACAATATGTTCAAAATAAGTTTTTTTATGGACTACCTTTGTTATAATCAGCACAAATAACAAATATTTTTAGGTTGTAGCTTTTTTAGTTTCAACAGTTTAAATTTTGTAATAAATTAATTTTCTAAAATTTAAATTAAATTGGTTTATAATAAAGTTTCAATAACTGACATGGAATCGCAGTCTGAAAATGTACTTGATATTTATGATAATTAAAACAAGATCTAGAAGAAAGTGTCATTTATTTTGAACTAAAAATCTATATAAAAATAGTTTTAATGATTCAGTCTTAATATTAAGATTTTTGATGATATTTCAAAAGTTTTAGAGACATTTGATATTAAAGATGCATGCTTGTACATGAACATATATTTACAGATTAATAAGTATATTGTTTTAATGATACCATGGGATGTAATTGGTCTTCCAAACAATGCATGTATGTTTAATTTTAAGGATACATGCAGATAAATACACCTACATAAGTGCACACATACAAACACACAAATTTTTAAAATATTTTACATGTAGATAATCTTCAATTATTTTTTATTTTTGGTAATAGATATCAGTACTTTCCATTCAGAGTATTAAGTGGCAGGGTGAAATAAATCCTTCCACAGGAAGGATCAGCCAGATTATAGAAATTGGAGATAAATGGGCTAAGCCCTGACACCATGATAAATATTTCCAAGTGGCTGCTGGACCCAAGAATTGAACCCAAATCTACCAGAGTGGAAAGCTGAAATGTTTCCAGGCAGCTAGTTAATCTAGCTGATAGTCTTCAGTAATTATAAACAACACAAATTAATTAACTTTAATTTTTTTATGCTGTTAATCAGAATATTTCCAACACATATCAGACCATGAATACATAATCTTTGTTAAATACATAAATTTTATGATAAAATCATTTTTTGATCTGTATTAAAACATTTGTGAATTATTTAAACATATTTTCATTAACACACTGATACCAGCTATAGGAAAATTTTGGGATCCATTTGACCAGAAACATGATCTTAAACTTGTTTTTTTCAGTTCAAAATAAAAAAAGTCAAAACAAAATTTCAACATTTTCAGTATAGTAATTGAAACATTGTCACTTCCCATTGAAAATGTTTTGACTATTATACTTTTAACTCTATAGCACTTGCGTGAAAATATGGAGCATAAGTACCTGCTTTGGTTCATGAGACTGTGTTCAGAATAATATGAAAAAAATTGAATTTAAATACTGGTAGAGGTCTCAATATTTCATGGTTCATTGTTTTTTAGAGAAACAGTTCTGATAAGACAAACAATTGTTTTTCAGAGAGTTTGTGCTTTCCACTATCAAATTCAATATTTTTTCATTGATGAAATAATTAAAGATTTGTAATGGTTTTCTCAAATTGCATGTTAGTATTTTTATAATCGGAATCCTGACAACTATATTCTCAGATATAGTTCTAACAGCCCTGTTTGTTACATGTTTTGCCATTATTTGTATCCTGTGCTGCTAACATTATCATCATCCATTTCTGAAATATCCTGTTTGCTACCACTCTCATAATCTCTTGCTTCAACCACATCATTTTCTTCATCTGATGTTTGGTCATCAAAAGGTTCTTCATCCTCACTTACTTCTAGAATTATTGAAATATTGTTTTATTCATTTAGATATGGTCCCATAGCCATGTCTAATTGAATAAAACAATATATTTATAATTAGAGAATGTAATATTCAAATTAAAAACTTGCCTAAATGCAAATTATTATTGTTCCTCACTGTTATAAATTTAATACATTGTTACTTGCTTCAGTTTCTCACACCAAAACACTTGTATAATCAAACATACTGCTCAAAACCAACTTCTCTTGTACTAACATTTTATAAGTGAAATTTAGGAAGCTATTCAGCAGAGCGGGGTTTTTAGGAATGTATATTCAAAGAAGTTAGAGAATAACCTTTTCATCAGCCCCAGGGACTGTGAATGAGTATTCTAGTGTTAAAGGAAATTGTTTTTGATGAGCCAAAATAATTTTGAAAAATGGGTTGAAATTGGTGAATTATCAGAAAAAGTTTTTAAAATTTTTTCATCCAAAAATTCTTTTTTTATACATATTAATATTAAAAATATTAATATGTATTCAAATTCCTATTATTCTTTCACAATATTATTAAAAAATTGTGAAAATTTGATTAATTTTAGTAGTGTATTTGTTGAGCAGTGGTGACTAGAAGACAAAGAACAAGTTCATCAGTAATGGCAGGAGAATGATACAAGATCAATTATTGCGGAAAATGACTGAATGTAAACAAAAATCAATTTGTTATTCTAATTAATATAATCTATTATTCATCCTGTAATTATCAGTTTTTGTATTATTTGTGTGAACAAAGGCAATATATATTAAAAATCATCAATTTATGGTAAATAATTTGTTTATGTTACATATTTCATAAACCAAAATGAAGTATGGATCATCATGATGGATTTACTATTTATGTGAAGGATTTCATTTAAATTACAGTCATAAGAAAAAGATGCAGCCTGTTGAGGATGGGCAAAAAATATATATAATTAACTATAAGGCAACTACTATTGACATATTATAGATGCCTATACTAGCAATACAAAAATGCTGACAACTACATGTCATCGCATCACAACCAGTGTGTTAAATTTATAAAATTCATAAAATGTTATTTTTTTTAAAGTATAATTAAAAATAATTATATTCATTGCCTGTAAATGTTTTCAAAGTTGATATTTTAAAAATAAATTTAAAATAAAATTTTTAATTCAAATAATTACAAATGAAGATTGCTTTAGTTTAGTCAAATATATATATATATAACTTGGAATAGCTTAAGTTGGACTTTTTTTAATTAAAACAAATTGTAAATTTTTCAATAAAACTTTGTAATTAGAAGACATGTTAATATTAAAACCCTGCATTCCAAAATTTAAATATTTATTGTTTTTTACTAAAAAATAATATCTTATCAAAATATACAATAAACTGATTATCTGATCTTAATAGATTAAAATAATTTATAAATTAATGTACAATATATTAAAAATAAAATAACTAAGATTTAATTTTAGAAAATGATATTTCAGACCCTGTAATTTCACAGACAGAATTAGAAGAAAGACTTGCTAAATTGAAAGGAATAAATCCTAAATTATATACTGCACCACCAATATTGGTAAGATTTCTTTTTAATTTAAATTAAATGCTGAATTGCATAAATATTAATTGCATGTATTAAAATAGTTTTCAATCATGATTCTTTCATGTTATTTATAACAACAATGTATATAATTTATTGATTGAAACTACTAGAAATACAGACTCAAAACAAACAGCGAGAATACTTAAAATATTACAAACTCAAGCACTACACAGTTGGTTGCACAAAAATCTTTTTTTTTTTTTTTTTTTTTTATGCAACCAACTATGTAAAGTGCTTGAGTTTGTAATAATATAAATAGATTAGGATAAATGCAGTAATCAAGAATGGAACTAGACAGTGAGGTTACAAATAATAATAAAAAACGAATTGTAATTCAGAATATTTTAAAAATTTATATAATATAGAAAAAAATGAAAATATCCATTTGCAACATGTATTGACTGTTAATTTGAAAATTATGTATCCATATGTTATAAAATAATCCATTTAATTGCTTCTGATACACATAAATTAAATCAGTTTTACTATATAGTTGATATGTTATATAGTGAAACTTGATTTATGACAGGTACTTTATTTGAATCCCAAAATCATATATTGTAGTAGTTTGAAGTCAGAAATGTTCCTAAATTTATGGACTGTCCACTACTCATTATAATAAAATCTTAAGGAACACCAAACTGCAGGAAGTAAACAAAAAATGGATGCTTTCACTGAAATTGGTATTGTAATTAATTTCAGTATTGATTAAGGATCATTAATAACAGATCATAGTTTACTCGTATCATTTAAAAAGAATATTTGGCAATTCAACAATTATATAGGCTAAAAATGAAACCATATGCTAGCAATAACATCAGCAACAAAGCTAATTATGAATTTTAGTAAAAAATGTCATGATATAGTCTATTAAATAACGAGCACAATTAGCAGTCTAAAACAAATCTTCAATTTTATTAAAAACGTTTTCGGTATGTATATTATACCATCCTCAGTTACAATATTCTAAATAGAACAATCTTGTTCTAGAACAGAACGATTATCTGTTATTTTAAAATTAACTTAGTTGAAAAATAATTTTTAAAATAATTTGGGTTACGTAACAAACAAAATAATAGTAAAAAGATAAATGTTGAACTTATAAACAAAACACTATAGTTTACGAATAAGTAATAATATAACAATAAAATAAATATAATATAGCATAGTTGAAATATAAAATAAAATCTTAATACATAGGTAACATTTTATTTCGAGACACTCCTATTTGTAAAAGGTCGAAGCAAAAAATGAGTAAATAAAATTTCCTAAATGGAGATTGACCGGAATTTCATGACTAGTGCATATCTTGCCCTGAGAGCTAAACAATGGTCACTACGGTATCATTTTGACTAGATTTCTGTTACATTTCAGGTTTTCTCAAAATATAAACAATGTAATTAATGCAAACTTTATTTAATCGAATTTTATAGTATACAGTGAGATTTTACGAATATGTTAACATACATCACAATCATCATCCGCAAACAAACTGATCGAATGTGGGTTGTAATATCAGCAGTTACTTTATGGAAACTACAGTATTTATCATGGAAAACAGAAATAGTTTGTGTTTACACAGAGAAATATTTATTTTCACAGCCCAGGATTTGACTATAATGTCATATTAAGGTAAGCTATCTTAGTTAGTTCACTTGAAGACGACTTTGTAATCAAATCCTGGATTGTGAAAATATTTTTCTGTGTAAACACAAACTGTTTTCTGTTCTCCTCGATCAAAAATGATCGATTTACAAGAGCTAAAATTAGATAGTCATGTGTTATCTGATTTTGGTGTTGCGCGTGTATTTCTAATGGCGTGTAATATTGTACCACAATGTAACTTTAGATAGCGATAAAAAAGAAAAATTTCTAATAAAAGATACATTGTAAATAGTACTTTTATTTCCCATTTTAGGTTTTACTGGGTTCCACTTCTAGGAGCCGATTTTCTCGATTTCTCGAGAAAAGTTTATCGGGATTCGGGAACGGGAAAACGAAAAAAAATTCCGGGAACGGCAGGTAGGAATTCTCTCTCGGAAACATTATGCACGAAGCATTGTGTATCTAAATTAAGTCTGTGCAAAAAAGAATAACATTTTATGTAATACTAAATGCCACAAAAGCCTACCTTGCAAAAATAAATAAGAGGTACCTAGTTGTGTTTTTCAACTTTAAAAATTTTTTACTTTGTATTTTATGTTGAACTTCGACTAATAAAAATATTTGTCCATAAAAAATAAAAAATTAGCAATTTCAGTTCTTTAAAGTCAACCGAGTAATAATGAATTAGGTTTAATTGTATTTTCAATTTGTCTTATCATTTTCTCAACTGAACAGAAAATAACAATGAAATTGTTATTTCCTATCAAGTAATAAAAATATGAATTATGTTCATTATAATAATGTTTTTTTTATCAATTAATCAACAATTTTTATATTCACAGTATTACCATAAATACAAAAATAAAAAATAAACTAGAGACCTGTTATTTATTTTGCAAGGTAGGCTTTTGTGGCATTTAGAATTACACAAAATGTTATTATTTTTATACAAACATAATTCAAATACACAATGCTTCATGCATTTAAGGCGGATTTAGCCCTATTTACGTACTTCCTCTGGTACAGATTGCAGCCTTCCTCAATGAGATTTGTTTATTCTTGTGAATATTCTCTAAAGAAAGAAAATTCCGCTGGCAAATATCGAAAACTGAGCGGGAATACATGAGATATGAAGAATTTTGTTTTAACTGTTCGCCACTTCGTGTTTTGACTAGGAAAAGCTAGAAATTCCGGACTTTGAATAAAAAATGTTCGGCGTTTCGAGTTCGGCCGAGGAAATACTAGAACATCCGACAAGCGTTAGGACGTTCTCGTTTTGACTAGGAAATTCTAGTATTTCCTGAATTCGGGTTTGTCCTGTAACATATATACAAATTGTAAAACGTTTAAAGAGATTTACATTGATTTAAATGAAAGTAATTTTATTTGGACAAATTAAACAATAATTAAATACATCAGAAGATATTTAAGTTTACAAGCTGTTACGAAATTGTTTCGAACGTTTGGCATTTTTTATTTGCAAATTCTTCTATGAGTAGATTGAGATTGTTTTTTAGCTCTGTCGCATTCTATGGATAACATAGCTAAATCTGCTAATTGCACTTGCGACATTAAACACATGATTACATTCTAATAAATGATATGCATAATTTGATTTACTTGTTCTATGTATAAGATTTTAAACTTGTGTCATATAGATGTATACAGCTTAGTTTGTGGTAGTTTGCCACTTTCGAGAGCACTGCATTAGACGTACTGTAGCTCTTTAATCAAATAATCGCTGCATCCGGAAACATTTTATGTGAAAACAATACATAAATTGTAAATTAGCGCTAAGTTTTAGAGTTCCAGTTAACGAACGCCGACGCCCTGCGTTAAGTAAGTATAAATTACGCTAACTTAAGTTTTAGAGTTCCAGCTAACGAACACCGACGCCCTGCGTTAAATAGGTTTAACTGTTCCGCGTTAAAATCGAGGTTATTGGGGATTGATTGTTTGTTTTTTAGAGGTATTTTCTTCAGGGTGAGTTGGGGCTCCACGTAGCTCGGGGCCCCCCGCGTCGCGGGGTCTGCTGACCGTCAGCTACGCCACTGCCGATAATGCACTTCCCCAACTACGCCCTTATCCCACTACACCTTAATGGTTTAATTATTCATGTAAATCATTATTTCAAAACATTCAAGATAACCTTGAATGCTATGTAATAATGATTTGCACGAATAATTAAACTACTAATATATGTAATACTATCACAAACGTATTATTTCAATAAAAGTTTATTCGACTTCCTTCTTTTTACAACCCTCCTTTTTGACTGCTTCTCTCTAGTCTCCTTTCCCTGATTTTACAAATTATATAATGTCGATTACAAATTTTTTTTTTCTAACGGCATTTTTTACTGTTACATCCCCCCTTCGAATAAATAAACTAAGTAATAAATGGTCGCACCCTTGCAACATGTACAGTGTATGTCTTCCTATTCGTATTGTTCCCGACTTCGTATATAACGTTAGATATCTTCTTTATAACCCGGAATGGTCCTCTTCTCAAGACATCCAATTTTCTTCCGTTTAGAGGGTTTTTATCTTCTATAATTACCATATCTCCTTTACAGAATTCCACGTTTTTTCTTTTCTTATCGTAGTAAATTTAGTTTCTATTATGATATTTTTCATTGTTTTCCCTCGCTAATTCTCTTGCTTTTTCCATTGGAGGGTAGAGGTCATTATTCGTTGATTTAAAGGGTGGTATACCGTACATTAAATAGTTTGGTGGAAATCGTGTAATGGTATTGTTATATTCGGCCACCACTTGCTTTATTAGAGTCGGCCATCCAGATTTCACAACCGTCTCATTTATTTTACATCTTAATCTATTAACTAACGTTTGGTTTATACGCTCACATAATCCGTTGCTTTGTGGACAATTAGTGGGAATAAATGTAATTTTTATATTCTTCTTGTTAAGATAATTTCGGAATTCTTTAGAATTAATTTGTCCGCTAATATTCGTTCCGGTTTCTTCGTCTGAATGACAGTGTTTATTAGGTTAATGAAATCTTTACTACTTTGAGTTTTCGAAGTTATTATCCACGCATAACGGGTAAGGTGGTCTATTGCTACATGGAGATATTTCTTTATTGAGTTATATCCGGTGAATCCCCCTATGGTGTCAATAGAGATCACGTCAAATAGAGGTCCGAAGTGCGATAAATATCCGAGTGGGATTTTCCTATCTATTTTATTCTTTTGACATACGTCGCATTTATTTATTAACGTTTGTATATCCGCTTTTATCCCGGGCCAATAATATTGTGGACACAGTAGCATTATTATTTTGTCTTTTCCTATATGACCAAA
Organism: Olivierus martensii; assembly: GCA_000484575.1. Lineage (NCBI taxonomy): Eukaryota > Metazoa > Arthropoda > Arachnida > Scorpiones > Buthidae > Olivierus > Olivierus martensii. Next base: position 13,987 of record AYEL01087849.1, read on the forward strand.
TTCTTTATGAACCTTGGTTATTAAATCGTTACGAAGTATTTCTGGGATAAGTATCTTTCTCTGATTCCCTGTAGTTTTGTAAATTAATTCTCCTATTTTTTCGCAGTTGGTAGGTATTTCTTATTTTCCTATTCTATAGAATTCAGCAAATGACTTTGGATGCACTACTACGAAATGTTGAGCTAGTTCCTTTGGTAGACCATGGATTAACAAGGGAATAGTTTGTTCTTTGTTCAATTAAGCCAATTCGTTTCTTATCAAAATAGTCTTTAAGGCCTATTTTAAGGTCGTATTTATACTCAACGCATTCTATTAAGGGGTCTCTCACCCCAGATCCGAATCTACTTATCAGGTAAATTTTTAGTTTATCCAAATTTTCAACATACCATGATAAAGCGTCGTCCATGAGGTAATTGCCTATCATTATAATTTTCTTGCGATCGTTCCAATCCAAATATTCAGCAATCTATTCGAATCTTTTTATCCAGAATTCGATTGAAATTTTATATTCTAAACCTTTAAAAATTTGTAATCTCGGTTTTTCATTCTCTCCTATAATTGCTTCTGTTTCCTGAGGTATTATCTCGAGCGTTTGCTTCTTTCTTGGCATTTTTTTTTTTTTTTCATTTTTGACGAAAGTATATCCTGTCGACTTGTAATAATATCACAAACGTATTATTTCAATAACATTTTATTCGACTTCCTTCTTTTTACAACCCTCCCTTTTGACAGCTTCTCTCTAGTCTTCTTTCCCTGATTTTACAAATTAGATCCCCTTTTTTCTAACGGCTTTTTTTGACCGTTACATATACATACTATTGTTTATTGTTGACTTACTTTTTCCATTCCGTCACTGACATTTTGGCCCAACAAAAGAATTTAACTTTACGCCTAATTCAGCCCACTATTCAGCTCTCATATTCTTACTAGGCGACCCCGCGAGTTGGTAAACGCGGATGTGAATAAAACTTGTATAGTTCGTAGAGAGGGCACTACTGAACACAGTCGTAAAATATTAGGTGTAGATGGCCAGTCAATCAAAAAAAACAACCAAAAATTATTTTAATTTGTTATAAATTAGTATAATAAAGTAGAATATCCGCAGCGTTGTGGTAAGATATCCGCTTTCGGCGATGGTGGTCTGGGTTCGAGTTGTGCTAGTGTGCAAAAATTTTTTTTTGTTTCGATTAATTAATAACATTTATTGTTTTTCAATGACTAACATCTGGAGTCAATTATTCCAGGGTTTTTCCAAGTCATGGGTGGGGAGATGAGTCGTCGTAAACAAGGCAATAAAAATGAACAAGTAGTAAGAAAAATAAAAGGCATTTTGCTCATAATATTTATTATTATATTTTAATATTAAACATTATACTTAACACATTTTTACAAGAATTAAATTTGTATCATATTTCATTTATTGAAATAAATGTGGGTTATATTTGTCCTACTACCTCTCTAGAAATAATTCTCCAAGATGTCTATAAATGGCAGGAGGAGAAAAAAAAAATGGGTGAAATATAGCCCAAAGACCTCAAATAAAAGGAAAAAGTCGTAGTGTCATTGTTTGTATATCTTAGCTTATCTATTAGTCATTTTAATAAATTATTAATATTAAAATTATGGAACATAATGCAACTAATAGATTATTGAACAAGATTAAAAATAAATTAGTGAAGTTTTCGGATATTAAATAAAAACTTGATAAATGTAGTTTAAAGAGCTTATCTAATAATCTTAGCTTATCTATTAGCCATTTTAATAAATTATTAATATTAAAATTATGGAACGTAATGCAACTAATAGATTATTGAACAAGATTAAAATAAATTAGTGAAGTTTTCGGATATTAAATAAAAACTTGATAAATGTAGTTTAAAGAAACAAGAAATACCGAATGGATGACAAATTATTCTTTATGTAATATAAAATCCGCCAATCATATAAAATCTAAAATTCTGTAAAACCAATAGATCCCATTTTTAAAATAAAAACTGTTCTGGAAAGAATTAATCGGCTGCTTTCGAATCTGTACGCTATTTTGAGATGGTTAAAAAGATGTAGAATTAAGTATTCAAAGGGTTGTATCAAAATGATGCAGCATGACCATTATACAATTCTGGGGATTAAAACCTAGTAATGGTCGCGCTACAACATTAAAAAATGGTGCAACTACAATTGCGGTAAATGCTTTTTGCTGAAACCTTTTAAAAATAGTGGATGTTAAAACATCTTTCTTAATATATTATAAGATATTCATTCGACTTTTATGAAATTTAGTAAGATGATTATGACATTGAACGTGGTGTCAATGATATATCAATTAATTCTTTATCTGCAACCATTTAGAAATGATGGACGTTGAAATGTCAAAAGTTGCTTCCTAATAATTTTTGAATTATTTTATTGATTTTTATAAAATTTAACTTGTTGGTCATGCCATTAAAGTGGAATTTTAAGTGACATTAATTAACTCTGTACAAAAATAGGGAGTATTCAATCTTTCGAGCAAACCATGAATGATAAGGCTACCCTGATGATTTATTACTCTTTTTATTTTTTGTCATAGACAAGAGATGGCACTAAGCGTTAAAACAAGAGGGCAATGTATGATTTAATTAATTCTGTACAAAAATAGGGAGTATTCAATCTTTCGAGACAAACCATGAATGATAAGGCTACCCTGATGATTTATTACTCTTTTTACTTTTTGTCATAGACAAGAGATGGCACTAAGCGTTAAAACAAGAGGGCAATGTATGATTTATATGCCATCAGCAATGTCCTTGTAACTTAGAATATACTTAGATTATTATTTATAATTTAATGTATAATATAAATTAATAGCATTGAAGTTATTTTGATATGTTTTAATATTTTTTAACTTTAATTATTCCAAGATAAATGACACGTTCAAAAAGTAGGCAATTAGTTTTTTCTAACTGATTGTTTAATATTCAAAGCTACAAGATTAACTATTTTGTCATTAACATTATTTTAAATAAATGGTCTTGTTAAATTTCATAAAAATTACTTTTTTAACTTTAATTATTCCAAAATAAATGACACGTTTAAAAAGTAGGCAATTAGTTTTTTCTAACTGCTTGTTTAATATTCAAAGCTACAAGATAAACTATTTTGTCATTAACATTATTTTAAATAAATGGTCTTGTTAAATTTCATAAAAATTCATTAATTAATTCAAAATTGGCAATTTTGAATGCCGCCATCTTTAAATTGTTAAGGGCCGGTTACACGAGTTTCGGTCTAATCTATAGAATAACTATCAGTACAATGACTTTAATCTATTCGAAAATCTAACGATTAAATACAGAGCATTACACCAGGCATAAGTTAGCTATCGGCAAGACAACATAAAGATGGTTACCGTGCATGCCCTTTATTGCTGGTTACACGAGTTTCGGTCTAATCTACAGAATAACTATCAGTACAATGACTTTAACCTATTCGAAAATCTAACGATTAAATACAGAGCATTACACCTGGCATAAGTTAGCTATCGGCAAGACAACATAAAGATGGTTACCGTGCATGCCCTTTATTTATAAGCAACTCATTTGAATATGGAGGCGTCGAAAAGGAAATTGTGACGAATTGGACTATAGAGGAAAAAAATTTATTAGTGTTCAATCTGAAAGCCAAAAATATTACTATTCATAATTAAACATAACTAAATCTACAATAAATTGTTTATTGTTTTCAATATTTGTAACTCAATTTTTAAGCATATACAGTGTTGCCTCGCAATTCGACATTTGAGTTTCGCGGGTTGGCGCATGCGCGTGCATGGAATTGTGTGATATCATTTGCTATTTGTCAGTTCTTTTTGGGCTACTTTGATGTTTGCCCGTGTTGTTTGTGTTAATTTTCAATTCTATATTTTTCAGAAAGTAAAAAATTTGTAATTATTATTATTTTTTAAAATGAAATGTAAGGATGGGTTCAAAGAAAACTGACTAAAGGAATAATTCCGAAAAGAAGAACACTCGATTGAGCAAACAGACGAAGAAAAAAATTGTAGATAAAGTGCAGAAAGATAGAACAATTAACTTTTAATTGACTGGCCATCTACACCTAATCGACGCTACGAACCTACGCGAGGTCTCCTTGTTAGTAAATTTATTGTCTATCTTCCCTGTATATATTCTTGCTTTATTTTCTATAAAATAAATTAATACATTCTTTTTCTCTTTTGTAATTTTTTGTTGCTTCCACGGCGTTTCTTTTCAGCCACATGGATTTGTTTTACGTTTTTTTATCCGGGGTTTGATTGGACATACTTAATAGTCTCCATTCCAGATGTTTATTGATCTTCCAAGCCAAACGCGAATGATGTTTTTCTCTCACAAGTGGAGTTCGTGAAAGAGCTTGAATTCCAGAATACTAATCGTGTGAGTTGAAAACACATGAGGAAGTCAGCGGATGTGAGTTCGTGTACAATACAAATAACTTGAGAATAAGGCCCCAGGAGGCACGGGTACTCCAGGTTGAGAACCCTACTTTAGAGGAAAATATAAAAAGGTCTAAACGCGCCGACACATCAATGTAAATAGAAGCTAATTGGTAAAGTAATATCATATTCATTTTCATGTTCGTTATATAAAGAAATTTTGTAATAAATCCTATATAATCTATTTTATTTAGAACATTCTATATTAGCAGATGGGGAGAAAAAATTAGTCACGGATTGTAATTTGAATTAGAAAAATATACTCTATTGCTATTTTATCTTCCGTAATTTTAGAGAAAACTGCTGGTTCATAAAAATAATTCAGGCGGAGTGGGGTAAGTGCACAGCGGTTTTTACAAAATTGAACTTTAAACGAAGATATTTCAACCTATCGTATAGATATTTGGCAAGGGTCGTTAGCAATGGCAATTCCACAGCTAATACCGTTTAAATCATTTTTGAAAATTTAATATTTGCGACAAAATCTTACAAAGTGTCAGCTATCACGCACTTACCCGAAACGGGGTAAGAGTATACGTGCAAGTTAAAAAAGTTGTGATGTTCATTTACCCACCTTAATTGGCACGAACAGAATTAGGAACAAATCTCCTATAAAATGCTTTTTACCGCATTAAGATAGGTTGTTTCGTTTTAGAGTTATTCTATTAAAGAAACGAAATTTGAACTCTTGAAATGTCAGAGGACAACTCCGTCCCACGATTTCGATAGGCTTTAATCTACAGGTTGGGGGCCATAAAAAGTGGTTCCTGTAAAAGAATTTAGGTCATTATGCCTTCGTTATTAAAAATATCCGAAAAAGTGACTTCGTGAAAGAGTTTAGGTCATTATGCCTTCGTTATTAAAAAAATTGAGGTCATATATCATAAAGCTGGACCGCACCGCTTATATGCCTAAAAAACTGCTGATATTTCATTCAAAGCGGCGGCGTAGTGGCTAAGGTGCTTCGGTGAGGAGCTGGATGTTGTAAGTTCGAGTCTCGCTTACGTAGCTTGTTTTTAAAGTGATTGAATTAATGTATTATTAACAATAAAACTTTAAGGTAAAAGTAAGTTTTTTTTGTCATGGTTACATTTGGCAAAATCACTTTTCAATTATTGTTCGGACTCTTTCTCCGCTTTATCTCTCTCATTTTCTAATTGTCGTAAATCACTATGCGTCGGGTGATATCAAATATATCCATTTGCGCTTGAAGCCTCTTTACGTATGGGGTAGTAGCACTCGTCGAATTGTTCTATCCATATACATAACTATGACCAAAAAAAACTTGATTTTATCTGAAGTTTTATTGCTAGTAATATTTTAATTTATTCACTTGAAAAAAATAATACGTAAACGAGACTCGAACCCACAACCTTCAGTTCCACATGCAAGCGCCTTAACTACTATGCCACCCGTTTAGCTGTAAAGGGTTTAATTTTTTAGGTATATAAGCGGCGTGTTCCGGCGTCATGACATTTGACCTCGATTTTTTTAAAACGAAGGCATAGTGATCTAAACCTTTTACATGGGTCACTTTTCGATGGCCCCCAACCTGTATGTTAAAGCCATCGAAATCGGCTTTAACATACAGACAGGGGATGGAGGTTGTGTCTCCTTGTGAAATCTGAGGGATGGTATAGTGAAATATGACAAAATGCTATTTATGGAATAAAAAATGGTTTATACGAACATTTTAATTGATATCTTTGCATTTATCAATCGTTATCTCGGACAACGTTCGCATGCCGTTCGTTTCTTTTGAATAATCGCCCCCTGTTGGTTTTTCTGACGTAGTGCGACTCATGTTATATGCTAGAAAAAGAAGCTAATAAACAGGTTAAAATGTAGAACACGAAAAAATAAAATTGAACGCGTTATGAGGCCAGAACAGCCTATAACGCGATTACCCCAAGGTGCAGATTCGCACTTTCCCCAGGTAACAATATTTACGGGGCAAGGTTTTCAGGGTTTATCTCGATAAATTTTGAAATGTCAAAAAATTTGTTTTCGTAATCCTTAATCAATATTCTTCTTACTTAATATTCTTCGTAAAAAATATTTCCTAATATGAAGTTATCTTAAGAATTATTACACTTTTAAAATGCTGTCAACATTTTGTTTGCTGTTCGGAAGCGACGCGTTTGTAAGAATCGATGTAAATACTGGATTCCCATCATTCATCGTGAGTTATTTACGTCGATAGATCGATATTAACTTGTAGTAGAATACTACACAATACCAAATAGCAAAATTTCGATTATCTTATAATAAAAAAAAACCCGATAATGCATTTCCCCAAGTACGCCCTTACCCCACTCCGCCTTATGTATTATTGATTTCAGGGTTGTTGCATTTATCTCTGAAAATATATCACATCAAAATATAACAATAGTAAAATGCCATAAAAAAGAGTAAAATTATATTACAATACGTAATTAAGATGACTTTGTTTAACGCTGTTTTTTAGCGCTTTTTGTTTGGAACATATCTCCCACGTTAAACGGACTCTTACTGTATATAATTTTTTAAATATAAAAAAAATAAAAGCACTTAAATGACTTGATTCATCAGAGAAGACTATTCGCACTATTGGTACAGGTCCAGAAAAGTTCGGTCATGCTCCGCCAAATATTTTTTCCGGTACCTTGACTTGACAGTTAAATGTAGTGTAAACAGAACAATGCAGAAATATGACCAGATCGACAGCGGAGTGAAATCGAATCGTGAGCGGTTCGATTTCACTCCGCCAGTCTGCCGATTTCATACCACTAGAATAAATCAATTTTAAAACTAAATTATTACAATTGATATTGAGTAATTGCAAAAAAATATTATGCCTTTATCAGACACACAATTATATTATTATTTTGAAGATGTATCTATAATTCTAAAACGATGAATGATTATCAGTGTAGTTTTTTGCTATAATCCAGTTACTCGAATCAAATTATATAATCAACTTGCTTTAAAAAATGTTATTTCTTATAAGTTAAAAATCCATGAAATATTTCATTTTTTCTAAAACTTTTAATTTTGGCAACTTTATAAAGCCTTAAAATTTATATTTATAGGCTTATCAGTTATACCTGACAAAATATGGAAACATAAACAACAAAATTTTAGCGAATTTGAAACTAACACCAAATCAATTATTATTCGTTGGATTCTCTTACGTAAGTAGAAAAATTTAATTTTACTTATTGTCAGATTTTCAAAATTTCTAAATTTAAATCTTAGATTTGGTGTGCAAACGAGAGGAAAGAATATCTTGAACAGTTAATTGAATACAATCCTCATAGTCCATCTCAGTTTAGGTAAGAATTATTTAAAGAAAAACATTAAGTTATAGTTTATAATAGCTCTATCCAACATATGACCAATCTAGAAAAGTTGTTCTAAAACGTGTAATTAAGAGGCATTAACGTTAGAATTTTGGGAACGGGCAAAACTAACATGGCAATTAAAGCTTGAATATAAATTCTTTAAGAAATTTAACATTAGGTCCGTCCAACTTGAATTAAGTATTATTTTCAGCTTGATACGCCCTGATATTTATGATAAGTCAACCGGAGGAATCACTAAGTGAACTGAAAGAACTGAATCTTGGTTAACGTTTATAGGTGAACCAAGAGTCAGCTCCAAGATCAGATCAGAAAAATCTAGAGATATCCCAGAATCCATTAAGCTGGAAAGCTGATGATCAATGATATCAGGTCAATTTAATCTTATAATTCTGTAAAATAATGAAGGGAGTGAGACTAAGTAAGAATAGGATTAAAATAAAGAAATATAACCAACTGAATACAAAAAAGGAAATATTTATAAAAATATAATTTTTTCAGAGTTTACGGAACTTTGTCCAACAATAAAGACTTTCATAAGGCATTCAACTGCAGACAAAAATCGAAAACGTTTTTAGGAAAAAAGTGTCTTCTCTGGTGATCAGTTTCATGAAGATTTTTGATTTTTATTATACCTATTAAATAAAAATTATATTTCAGTTACAATATATTGTATAATAGAAAAATTTAAAAAGTATTATTAATAAAATATAAACTAACACATCAGTTCTGGAATGATTATTTTATAAATCCGAATCTTATAATAACAAAAATTACAAAAGTAATAGACTGATCAATAATACATAAATTAGACAATTCATATCAAAAATTAAACAGATTCAGAAGTAATTAATTTAAAATTTTATAATTTCGAATAATTCAGGAAAAAGATAAACTAGACACTAAAACCTAAAAAATGAACATCAAGTCCATGGAAATAACCCACATTTACAGCACATGACAGGAATACGGAAATAAAATATGCTAATAATCTGCTATTTTGTCGGTTATTCACGTTATTACTGTTTACCGAAAACCTAAAACACCCTAAATTAGAAAATTAAGAAACAGCATGATGTGGAATTGAATGTTGATGGTTTGCAGCAAAAATGGCAGAAAAATGGTCGCTTTTTTTGCGATTTTTCCCTATATTTTCGTCATCTATTACTAATAGAGAAAAAAATTGAGGCACCGTATTATTCGTCGATTAATTCCATTGAATATATTATGCCACACGCCACGCTTATTCGAACTTATAAATCTACAGGAATCGAAATATCGAAAACAACATGGCACTGGTTTTGGATTTTTCGATTTCTCGCTATTATCTGCAAACAAACGGCCTACAGAGATAATTTATAGTCTAAAAAACAATGCAGATATAGAAAAAATAAATGAAAGGAATACAAAAGAAAATATATTAAATGTGGTTAAAAATTTCAACTATTATGAGAAAATATTTATATCTAGGCTAGATCCAGTCACAATCAAAAACAAATAAAGGAATATATTAGATCAAAATTAACGAATAAAATATCGATCAGGATTTTTAAATGTAGAACAAGATATCCCACATATTCATCTTTTTGTCTGTCTGTACCTAGAAAAGAAGTGGATCGTTTGTTGGATAGAGAATTTTTGCCAAATAACATAGTAATATGACGTTTTCATTCTATGCCTTATGAAAATTATGGGAACAAAAAAGTGATGATTATGCTGAGTTAAAAAACGATAACAGGAATAGTGAAAATTACCGGTGTGAAGTTGGCCTACCACTTTTGAATTTTTAAATTTTTTCTTTTGCATTCGTTTGCACCTCGTTAGCACCTCCTGCACTTTTAATATTTTCGTTTGCACCCCCACCGTTTGCCCCAGAGCCAAAACAAAATCGGGGCCCAGCCCCAAGTTTCGAATTTTCGAATTTTTTCTTTTCCACTCGTTAGCAAATCGTTAGCACCTTTTGCACCTTTAATATTTCGGTTCTAGAACCAACAGTTTGGCCCTCAGAGCCAAAATAATTTCGATGAGACTAACCTGATATTTGCTTCTTTATTGATGTCATTATTCATAAATCACTCCATAACTTATCTACTTATGCATAGAAATACCATAATTTACTATCAATTATTATAAACAAAATAGTTATAACAAATTATCTGGCACGTTAGTATATTAAGAAATATAACTTTTTAAATTTTTGGCATGCAAGCAGAAAAAGGTTCGCCACCACAGGTCTATACTTATTTAACCACATTAGTTAAAAGAACTTATAATGAAAATCAGTCTGTACTTATTTAACCACATTATTTAAAAGAACTTATAATGAAAATAAAATAATTCGAATTTTAATAATTCTTAATCACTTAAAGTACTCAATAATTTCACTAGTTTCTTTCACAAATCCCTAAATAAACAAACTCTTAAAATATGAATATTACTCAAAAAGATTTTTATTTTGTAATAAAACTTATTACATAAAAAGCATAATATCTATGTTTATTCCTTTTCCATAGAGGCCAAAATTAAATAAACCATTATTTATTAATCCATGCAAACGGAAATTTTAAAATTTTCATATCATATATACAATATATATACTTTTGTGTATATGATATGAATATACATTTGTTTTAATTTTATTATTTTTTGTCCTACTATGAAATTATTTCTATAAGTTAAAAATAAATATTATATTTATTTTTAACTTATGGTTCGAGTTGTTTTTATTTGAATAGCTCCAGATCAAATAAATACTTTATTTGATCTCGAGCTATTCAAATAAAGTTTAGATGAGCACCTTTAAAATTAAAAATAAAAATATTTATTCAAATGAGTTTTAATTGTTATACTTAAAATTTTTCCTAAACAAATTTCTCACTAATAAAATTTTTCACTTATAATTAGTTTACTCCAAATTGATGAAAAATTATTTTGTATATACAACCATATTTGACAAATTCTTTTATCTCTTTCCTGGATAAAGTTAGCATTTCTTGATAATTTTTCCTGCAAATAACCGCTTAACTGCAGTGAAGCCTAAATTGAAGGTGCAACATATTTCATGATCAAATAGAAACATCGTTGAGAATATTTTTATATTTAATGCGTTCTTTTCTAACATGCAAGTTTTACTTTAAAAACGAAACCTATTTAATCTATAAAGCATTAGAATTAAACGGAAAATTATTTTTAATCTATAAATCATTAGAATTAAACGTAAAATTATTGTGTAAAAATAAATTATTTCAAAACTTCTAGTTTTATAGATGAAAAAGGTGCAAAAAGTGCTAACGATTTGCTAAAGAGTGGAAAAGAAAAATTTCTAAAATTCGAAACTGGGGACTGGGCCCCGATTTTATTTTAACTCTGGGGGCAAACGGTGGGGGTGCAAACGAAAATATTAAAAGTGCAAACAGGTGCCTAACGAGGTGAAACGAGTGCAAAAGAAAAAATTTTAAAATTCAAAAGTGGGGGGCCAACTTCACACCGGTTATGTGCCTACCGGTAAAATCATGGACAAACATCCATGTTCGATGTCAGCTGATAGCAAAAGAATTCGGAAAAAATTAAACAAGTTACAGAAAAGATGCAAATGATAAAATTTATACAAGATAGATATGAATATTTGGAGCTACAGCGAAAATAAAGTGAGAGTTACAAAAAAGCATAAAATTAAATATATAAGAAAAAATATGTATCAACATGGAAATAATTCGAAAAAACATTTAGAAAGTTATTAACAACATATCCTGTCGAAGAAAATACATAAACAAAACAATTTCCAAAATTGATATCAAGAAATTATATGAAAAGTTACATCAGAAATTTAAACAAAAATATAAATAAATTTTTACATAATTAAAAGCTGTAGGAGAAAAAATTAACTTTATTGAGGAAAAAGTCATTTCAGCTTTGCGATCTAAGAAAAATTCCCTTCAAGGTCAGATAAAGTTCCAATGATTTTTATCAAAATCCCATTCGGTTTTTCTCGATTTTCTCCTCAATTATTAGGAATAGAGAAATAACGTATACAACGTTTTATTCGTCTTTTAATTCCATTGAATTTGATATGCATTAAGCCCCACTTACTCTAACGGAAAAGTCTACAGGCGGCCTAATATCGAGTATACCATTCTAGCAATTTCCAATTTTTCCCTTTCTCCGCGAAAATCTCTGCAACCGTACGGCGTACAGAGATAATTTATGCATCAAATTCAAGCCCTGATCAGGCTCCATTTAAACGATCTAATTTCGAATTCCTAAGAACTATTTTTCGCACGAAAAACGGCCAAAACGAAAACAAATGGCGGCCACTTTTTTCGGTTTTTTTCGAATTTCTCCTCACCTATTAGTAATAGAGAAATACCGTATGCAACGTTGTATTCGTCGTTCAATTCCCTTGAATCTAATATGCATAAAGTCCCACTTACTCTAACGGAAAAGTCTACAGGCGGCCTAATATCAAGTATACCATTCCGGCAGTTTTCAATTTTTCTCTTATTACGCGATCACTGTACTATCATAATATTCGAAAGTCCTGAACAGTATGCAATAACAGATCTAATGTAAACCCAAAATATACATCTGTATTTTTGATTTGTAAGCCAATATATGTGATTATAATATACATACACACATGTATTTAAAATATGTTAATAACAATTTACTTTATAAATTTAAAATAATGAACTTTTGATCTATAAAATGCATATTTCACTTATCGCTGACAGAAGTTGTTTGTTTTTTCAAACGAAACCTCGCATGAAATTTATCATCGTAAAATATAAATAAATCTATCTTTTCAGAAATATCCGTTCTGGATTAGGATAAACGTAATTAAAATAATTTAAATCAAGATTATTTTTAGCTTCGCATTCTGAGCTACTCAATGGAGCTGCTATAGTCCACCGTATTGTTTTGCTGAATAATCTATAGAATAAATTTTAACCTGCCCAAAATATCATCTTAAATTAGTTGCCAGCTTATCCTAGAGATTTGATCTCGTGCAACGCAGCAAGCTAAATCTGCAGTTTAAAATCTATTTTAACATTCAGATTAAGAGCAACCGATCCTAAGAAATTTAAAAATGCCGTGTCGAAGACAAAACTATCTCTAATGGCAAACATATAAAACGAATTTTATTAAAGTCTGTTAATTAGTTAAAAGATAATGGAGACACATATAACATCTTACTCTCATTTTCCTCAGGAAAGTTGTCTAATAATTATTTATGTTTAGACTAAAATATTAGATCTATTTTAATCTAATATCTTAGTATATAATATGGTATCGAGATTTTGCATGACATATATCCACGATGGCCAAATTGCGGCTCTTCAGTGTGGCTCCATATCTTGAAAGCCAATAGTTAATGCGGAATAAATACCTATTTAATCTAAAAAATAATATATTTGTAATTTGTTCATTTATTGTAAAAAGTAAAAAGTAGTATGCATCTATACAAAATATGATACCTTCAGTGTGGCTCCATATCTTGAAAGCCAATAATTAATGCGGAATAAATACCTATTTAATCTAAAAATAATGTATTTGTAATTTGTTCATTTATTGTAAAAAGTAAAAAGTAGTATGCATCTATACAAAATAAATGCATGTGAAATACAGTATATAATAATTTTTGTAATCATTGCTAAGATTACCCGAAAAAACTGATGCGACTCTCATCGATTCCAGAAAGAAACTGATTACTACTTTGAAGTATTTGATAGTCTCTTATATGGCTCTTAGTAAGGTGACCATTTTTATCGTAACATAATGCGGGACAGAGAGCGTCCATTGCGTATGAAGCACACGCAAATACGTGCGCGTAAAATTTTTTTTGAAAAAATCCTTTAAAGTCTCATTTTAAAACAGAAATTTATTAAAAAATATTCATTTTATATAATATTTATTTAAATAGTAAACATTGGCTACGTTCAGCAGGCTCAACTGTTTTAAGTGAGCAGATGAGTTGTAGCGGTAGCGGTTGGTATATCTGCTGAACGCTAGTAGAAACGGGGCGCGATTATTGAAAGAAAACCACTGAAGAAAACGAAGCCAGTTATAAATACCATTAAATACATATACTTTATATATTATCATTTGTTCCTTTGGATTAATAACATCCATGGGCGCAGCCATCTTGAAATAACTCAACATGTTGGATAGTAGCGTAAATGAAATCCGCTACCAAACGTGACGTCACTCACTCAACAAGTTCGATAGTACCGCTACCTTGAAGACGCGTTCAGCAGAAAATTTCTCAACTGTTCCACAACAGTTGAGTCTGCTGAACGTAGCCATTGATAAATATAAATAGGAATACAAAAAAAAATAAATATGAATACAAAGTAATAAGAAAAACTATAGGAAAAATGAACAAAACTAATATTTACAACTCTCATTAATCGAATATTTGCTCGCTTACAACTCGCATTAATCGAATAGTTGCTCGCACTAACTGAAAAACGTTATCAATTTTATAAGTCGCACTAATCGAAATCGCATTATTCGAACTCGCACTAATCGAGACCTACTTGTATCTGCGTTTCAATAGAATAACCAACAACTGACAACTACACTTGCAAGTGCTGCTTTAATCTTAAACTGTGTGTGCATGTGTATGTGTGATTGCGATGACTGATTCTGATGATGTGTGTGTGGTGACTGTAAACATAAGCATGCGCGTAGATGAGTGAATGCATTCATATAGTCATGTACGCAGAGAAGCGCGAATAAAATATAATTGAATATTATAATATTCACATGATATGATGAATTATCTAATTCGGGACATTTTCCGGGACATATATTAATACGGGACACGGGGCTTTAACCCGGGACCGTCCCGGAAAATCCGGGGCGAATGGTCACCCTAGCTCTTAGTAACATCATCAATATATATATATATCGCTGAGAAACATCAGTAACATGAAGTTTGGCCTATTGGTTTGGCCACCCTTGATATAACTGTATCTACATAAACAGTTACTGTATATTAAATATTAAAAATTTTTTAGAAAAAGTTTGAAATTTTTTGGTTATCGTTATATATTTAGCGAAAATAATATTTAAACTTTTATGATTAAAAATTTTAAAGATGAAATCGCATAAACTGTACATAAGGAAATTTACGATTGAAGCGCTATCTAATGATGACAAGAGTGTGTGGTAGCCGTGGGTAGCCGGCACTTTGTAATGTACTGTACATCAAACAAACAAACAGTTTTGTTATATAAACTATTCAACTGAAATAGAGAATTTTTTATGACTTTGAAAGCGTAAATTTTAAAAAACACAGATGATAAGTGACAATACGAGTGAAGTAATTCGCTTTAAGGTTAAGGCTTTTTAAAAATGTCTTCTTAAGATTAAGAAAGAGGGCGCTGAATTATATAAATCAAAAGAAAGGTAAACGAAATTTTACTTCCGAAAAATTAGGAGGAGAGTTAAATTAGATAAAATGAATAAAAAAATTCTGTTAGTAAAAAATATTAGCGACAAAGATCTGATTATACTAATGAGTTATGTCTATTATTTGGATAGATAGTTTACAATTAAAATTTAGTTTCAAATTAAAATACAATACAGTAATTAAATAATTAATTAATTTCCTGTTGTTGTGTATTTTCAATTCTCTACAACAATTTTTATATATTAAAATATAATGAATAATAATATATTTCTGCTTCTTTTTATTCTAAAACATATATTTTATTTAAAATCATAATTAATCTATATAACTGGTTTAAATACAACTTGTACAAAGTTGATGTAAATATAAAATAATGTAATTCATTTATTTTATAAAAATAATTCTTTAAAAAAGAATTAGTTACATATAAAAGTTTAAAGCATACTGGATAGTATATTTCAAAGAGTAATCAGCACTATTAGCAGCTAAGTTTTACTTAGTGAAACTTAGCTGCTAATAGTGCTGATTACTCTTTGAAATATAAGTATAAGCAGTTGTAATTAACAGTTTATAGACTGGACAGTATAATATCCACTCACTATAGCATACAATTTTGGTATGTATCAGGTCATCCCATAAGTAATGTCAATTTTTATATATGTAAAGAAAACAAACAAAATTTACTTAGAAAGATATTTTAAACATCATAATAAGTGCCCCCAGTACTTACAACTTCTCCTATTGTTTAACAAGTTTTTGAATACCAGATTCGAAGAAGATCATGGATTTTGATCCAAAAACTCAGACAGTCTTCGGTGCATCTCCTTGACATTTCGAAGTTTTTCTCCAGAAAAAGAGTGTTCAAGACTGCAAAACAGATGGTGGTCGGATGGTGCAAGGTCAGGTACATATGTTCCCATTCAAACTCTTGCAACTTGACACAAGTCTTTTTGGACGTGTTTAATTTCACATGGTCACCGTGCCTTTATGATTAAGAGTGCCAAACATTTTTCTTGCAAGACAGTGCAAAGATGCTCTAGCTGCTGACAGTAGACTTCCCCTGTAATTATTTGGTTTAATGCAGAAGCTCATAATGGATTATGGCTTTGCGTACCCTACCAAACATTCAGTAAAACCTTATGTGGAATGTGTCAAGATTTAGCCACTACTGCAGGCAGAATCTTTTTAGGAAGCCACTAGTATTTGTGCTTAAATGTTGTAGCATAAAATCCATTTTTCATCTCCTATAACCAGTCTTTTCAAAAACGGCTCCCTCTTTTCACGGGAGAGCAAAAACTGCAAATATCCACCTGCTGTTGCAGATTTTGCAGTGTGAACTCATGAAGTATTCATTTACCCAGTTTTGACACACAATGAAGGTTCTGTAGATGCCTATGAAAAGTTGAATGGGATGAATGGATGATTGTGGTAAATTACTTGACTGTTGTCTCTGGATTCCTCTCGACAGCAGCTCTCAGCATATCATTATCCAACTCAACTGGTTGACATATTTGTGAGGGTCCTGTTCCTAAACTGGAATTTCTGGAACCATCCTTGACACTTTTTGATATTCAGGGTACCTGCCCATATATGGTGTTGATGTTTTGTGTCACTACAGTGTATGTCCTTGGTTAAACTCATACAGCATAATATGCCTTATGTGCTCTTCAGACACCCCCATTTCCAATAGACTTTAATGGCACAAGGAATGCATGTACAACTGTTGTTCTCTGCCTCACATTACATGAAGAGCATGCCGTGCAATGTCTTATCATGCCCTTGGTCTACTTTCTCATCTGGTTGCCAGAAGCAGTAGTTCTGTGAGACATGCAAATAACGACATTACTTATGGGATGACCTGATAAAATACTTAGTTATGTGGAGTTCAGTGCTCTTTTAATGTTGAGTGTAAATGCTCTAGTGGATAAATGTGTGCATTTAAATATTAGCAAAAGCATATTTTTCTTTTTTCTTCCACTTTTAATATGGAAAATATAGCAGATGCTTTTTTCTATGATAATGAAATACTAATGAGGGAGTTAATGGATGAGATGCTATTTATATTGTTTAAAGTTAGATATATGCAGCTTGATCTCCTTATGGGAGAGGCTTATATAGCTCCATTAGATCACATATTCTTCCATACCTCATGTATTATTTTTATGTCAGTTCATCCCCAAAGTTGTATAAAATTCGATTTTGAGACTGATGATGATAGTCAAAAAACATATTTTCCAATAGATGGAAAGTAATTATAAAATAAGATGAATGGTTCCAGAGAATAAGTTTTGATGAAAAAGATATATTTATTCCATCCTTATGAAAAATTTTCAAAAACTGTTGTGGGACAAATGACAGTTTTAATGAGGCTAAGGTAATTTTTGAAATGTAGCCACATCATTTGGATATCTCCAATATCCAGAAGTACAAGTTGTGATGTACAACTTTTACACACTGAATTCTAGTAAGGTCTTGTTAATCTCTCAAAGCAAGCAGTCATCAAAGAGGATAATTGCTACTCTGAGAAGATTAATCTCTCCTTTATCTAGTTATTGTCATTTGATATCTATTTGAATCAATGTCTTTAAAAATCTTAATATCAGCTTCAATAAATCAAAATTCATCTTTGAAACAGTTATGGTCTTTTCCTTAGGTTCAGACTCCAGCTCAAATTTCTCAACTTCAAGGATATTTTGCTTCCAAATTTTAGCAACATAGTAGAATATGATTTCCTGATCATTGGTGTTTATTACTTCAAAGACTTTCAAGTCAATTTCCATTACCATAATTACAAATTATTTTCTTGCTTAGACATTAGGATTGACTTTTAGAATATCTTTTTAGTCCTAAGTCACCATGAAAAATGGAATTTGAAGGCAAGATGATAACTTCTATATGTAATTTGATAACTTGCTGATTATTTGCAATTAAGATATTAATTTATTGAGAGTGTAAGTCTAAACTAATATTACATAACATGAATTTGTGCACTTAGTTTAATATCCTTAAGGCAGATGACACAAAATGATACAATGAAAGTCAGGAAAGATGATTGATTTATAATCATCCAATAAAATCAGAAAAAAACTATAAATTGTAATACACAAACCTCAGTATTTAATCTTATCATCATTCTATATTATAGAGAATGGAGATTCTATACTCTTATCATAATTTAATATATTTTAATAAAAAATTCTTTGAAATAATTACATTATCAATATGATATTTTATTGTTTGTTTAAAATGCAAATTCAAATTAATAACTTGAATTTGAAGGGATTTTATATAAGTTAATAAAAGAAACAATTAATTAATTTGAACTATTATAGAATTGCAATTTGGATTATTCAAAATAAAAATTTGGCCTAATCAGAATTGAACCTATGTACTTTTGAAATGACATTGAGTTGCTAACCAAACTTTTAAATTTGCCAGCAATGCTAAGGGATAACTGGGAATTTAGTCTTCTCATGATCTATATCAGATTCTCCAAAACAAACCTGAATGAAAATAATAATAATAATAATAAATTTTTAATGTATGCATTTAAAATTCTTTAGCTAGTAGTGTCATAACTTAATTTATGAAAGAAAAAAAACTAAGTAAATGCTAAAATTTACTATTGGAATAATTGGATAACTATTAGAAAGGAAATTCATAATATCTACTTCTATTAACTCCTCATTACAGGCATCCCTCGACTTTCACACATTCGACTTTTGCACATTTTTAAATATTTGTCAATAAGAAAAAATTTTATTCCATGAAGAACGCTCCAAAGTGCTGTAGCTCACTCTACATTCTTGGACACACATTACTTCCCACAATAGCGGACTTCTCGGAATCGTATTCACTATTGTGTTGTTCTGATCAAGAGGTCAAAACAGTTTGGGCCGATTGTTTAAATGCATTCTAGACCTTGGCCGCGGTCAGAACCACAGTTTTATAAAATTTGCTCAGACGAAGTCTAGAAAACTGATTTTTGGCCGCAGTCAGAACCACAGTTTTATAAAATTTGCTCAGACGAAGTCTAGAAAACTGATTTCTAAAGTATATTTCTAGATTAGCCACTAGCTGGGTTTAGAATTTAGGCCGCATCTTCTTGTGAATGCGTTAAATTTTCTTAGGTTGTAGAATCCTCCCTATTTAATTTGAATTATTATTGAGTGAACTATAATTAAAGAATATATTAAATGTTTTAAGTGCAGTTTAAAACATTCTTCATTTCTTTACTTTGAACTTCCGCCATATTACTGACGTCATCGATAGAGCTCGTGATACTGATTGGCTGAAAATTTCCAAACAATGGGAGTGCGTAGGAACTGTAGTAACAGCCAAGTTGGTTTTAGCATGTTATAGAAATCTTTATCAAGAAAAGGAAAAAAAGGGAGGTATTCAACTAAATCTTGACAAGTTTATAAAGAAAACCCCTGAAAGCACTTAAACACGTCTCTAACTTCATTCTGTATACATATTGATAAATAAACACTTTAAAAAACAATTTTTGGTGCACATTTTTTTACATCCCTCGACTTTTGAACATTCAACATTCGCACACACTTTCAGGAACCAATTATGTGCGAAAGTCGAGGGCCGCCTGTATAT
Organism: Olivierus martensii; assembly: GCA_000484575.1. Lineage (NCBI taxonomy): Eukaryota > Metazoa > Arthropoda > Arachnida > Scorpiones > Buthidae > Olivierus > Olivierus martensii. The sequence continues at coordinate 33,821 of AYEL01087849.1, forward strand.
CTAAAATATTGAAAGCCTTTCCAAAATCATTTACTTTCAGATCTCTGCTCTCCTTTATAATTGCTGTCAAAGTGGCATCTATTTAAATGCCACTTTGATAGCAATTATGAAGTAGAACAGAGATCTAAAAGTAAATGATTTTTGAAAGGAGAATAATAAATTTGAATGTTTTGATCATTCATTGACCTATGGATTGAATTAGATAGATTGTGTTTGGAAGCAAGAAGACAAGCTGCATACATATTAGTTAGCAACTTATTATCAACTTCTTCCAGCTTATATGAGATGTGTCAATAAAGTTTTAAGAATAATTCATTTAAAAATTTTATTTTGCAAATTAATCAGATGTGAAGCCATTGCCCTCAAAATAGTCTCTTAGAGACTGTACACATATATTTCAGCATCAGATCCATTGATTGTGACATTTCTGGTACTCGCTTTCTGGTAACTATTTTAATATTTGCATTACATTACTCTAAATTTCAGAAAATTGAGTTAAGATGCATTCCTTTCATGACTGCAGATCTGGAACATTTTAATGCTTTAAATCTCCTGAGAAAGTCACAAATAAATTTCTTTCTTCTCATGAGAGAGATTAACCAATACCAGCTTTGTACGCATTTTCCTCATCAATAATTTTCAGTCAAAATTAATCTAAAACTTTGCCAAATAATGTTTAATTTTTTGGAAATCATTCTTGTAATTAACTACTTAGTTCTTTAAACAAAATCACACAAGAATGTTGTTTTTGTCCTGTCAAATCATGGAAGGACTCCTTCAACACTCAACATCTTCGACAGATTCACATCCCTCTCAAAACTGTTTTGTTCAATCAATTCATTCAAATCCATTCCATAAACTGTGATCAACTTTTCATATATATCCATTGATAGTTTGCTACTTTTCATCAAAAATTTTCACAACTCTTTACTCTAAATTACATCCCATTTTTCTCATTACATGAAACTCAAACATCTCCTTACACTAATCAGTTTATGCAATGACTGAACGATTAACAATGTTTACCCTTCACATGCAGGTAGAGGAATTTTCAGGCTATGCAGCAGGGGGATATAGTGGTTTAACTCTGGTATCCTCAATGTGGCTCCATACCATGAAATCAATAGTTCATATGGAACAATGACTGAACGATTAACAATGTTTACCCTTCACATGCAGATAGAGGAATTTTCAGGCTATGCAGCAGGGGGATATAATGGTTTAACTCTGGTATCCTCAATGTGGCTCCATACCATGAAATCAATAGTTCATATGGAGCAAATACCTATTTAATTTTAAAAAATAATATTGCATAAATAAACTTCCACTTAAATAATTAGTATATCTATAAATAAGCCTTATTCGAAGTGGAAAAAGGTATTTTTATTATAGAAGTACTTTCGACTTCAATAAGTCATCATCAGCTATACATGAAAATAATTAGAATACCATCGAATAAGGCTTATTTATAGATATACTAAAAATAATATATTTTGTAATTTATTCATTTATTGTAAAAAGTAGTATGCATCTATAAAAAATAAATGCCTGTGATTCCCTGAATAAAAGCAAAAATATACTGATTGTAGCAGATAGTTCCAACTGAACTGCTTCCATTAATTTACAGTTAACAATAAGTCAATTTCATGGAATTGTGTTGCACTTCATTTTGGATTCAATTTTAGGTTCTGTACCTCCTGATTCTTTCAGGTCTTTCTTGATTCTTTCTTGTTTAGCCCAGCTCATTTAACCCATTGTTCATCTCATAGCTAACCCACTTCAGATATAGTCTGTGGTAAATGCTGGAATAGCCCTATCATTTAGTTATCCCCAGCAGAAAAGCAATATTAAGAAAGGAAGGTTTTACTACAGGTATGGGCAAGCTATGATGGCCATTGAAATGCCTTATTCCTTAATATCTCATAGAATAGAAAGTAATATAAAATTTAATAAGAAAAAGATGTTGAAAATTATTTGAAAACCTTCAATATCCTAAAAGCAATAAGAATTATAGGAGACTTGTGGACAGATGTTACTGACAAAACAATAGCAGGTATCTGAAATAAGTTTGCCTTTTCTCCACAGCTTATTCAGAGTTCAGATACCACTTGGAAGTTATTTCTGAAGATTTTTTTTTGATATGCAAACTTTCATAATGAGAAACTCAGACTCAGTGATCTTACTGAAACATGGAAGCAAAGTATGCTTGAAGAATCTGAGCTAATAGATCAGATTATGATAATCTCAAAATTGTTTGAGGGGATTGGATTTATTGAATCTGCATCGAAATTCTTGAGGATTTTGATTTGAAAGAGCAAGAAACAACAACAAAGCAAAGAATAGATAATTCAATGCTTGATTCCAAAATTCAATGCTTGATTTACTTAAATCATGGTCAAAGATTTGTTCATCACAATTTTCATTATTGGATCTTAGTGATACTAAGTTGTCCTAGCTACAGTTCAAGAGAGAATGCTATTTCATTCTTAAATTATCATTTGATTTGTCAGATTTCATATTTTTTCATAAATCTTTCCTAAGTACAGACTAAGTAAATTTGATATTCTTTGTCAAAATTTTTTCTGATTTAAGTTATGTTGTGTTGAATAATGTCTGTGGTTTTGGAATGATGTAACATTGGGGAATGACTATATGTATATATCAATATGTAAATATTTAGTAACTGAAACAATGGAAGTATACTAGAATATCTCTCTGATTTCACTAGCATGCTTTTTGTATTCTTCCACCACATCATCAAATTGAATGTTGCTCAACTTTGAAATGTTTGCTCATTAGAAATTCCTAAAAATAAGGTTCAGGTTTTTAAATTGAAATTATGATACAACTGTTTAAGTATTTGTTTAAATAGATTTAGATGGGGAAGAGGAATTCTCTTTACTGAACAGGTTAGGATCAATATTATTATTATTTAATTGCATTATAAATATTAAAAATATACATGAAAATATTCATTCATTTTTATTTTAATATTATAGATTTTATTAATTTAAATTTAAAAAATTGCAGATTTATAAAATTACCTTTTTATTTTAAATTCTAGAATGACTGTTGTATCAAATTTATACTCTTTTGTCATTATATGAATTAACAATATCAGTCATCATTTAAATTTCAAATTAATTTATAATACTATTTATGCTTAAGTAATACTTTTATTAAAA
>AYEL01087850.1:0-24562 GCA_000484575.1 Olivierus martensii
TGAAAATATATATTTTAATAAATTGTATTTAAAATAAAAATGATTCATTATTTTTTAATCATTAATATTTTTTATTTTTTCCTTCAGCAATGAGATTATTACAAAAATTCTTAAAATAATGAGAAAAGCTAATGGTTAACAATACTCTGGAAACACATGCATTCAGCAAGCTGTCAATAATCAAATAATTAATAATTGAAATATTCTACTTGAATAAAATATAAAAATTGGTAGAGTAATATAATATTTTATTTAAATTTTATGAATTCCTATTGTTTAAAATAGTTGATTTAATCTATTACAAAAATATTTATGAATTAATATTTTTATTTTTATCTTTCAGAATTTTTCTCTATATTATTTTAAAAAGTACAACTTGAAAATTTTAAAAGTTATTAAAAAAGGTATTTTTTATATTAAATATTATTTTGAAAACTTAAATATGCTATGATGTATAATTTGTTAAAAAATACATGGTGAAAATACAGCATGTTTCCATTTTGGCAGCTACATGATTATCTGATTGATTGGCCCCCATTATTATGAAATCATTGTAAATATGGGTTTTCATTATAATCAATCATTGTTGTAACATGGGCCATTATAAGTTGGGGATCCCTGTACTGTAATTTGAAAATTATTTAAAACAGGGAGACAAAATTTCAGTGTAGAGAGAATAGATCACATATCAATAAACTGTAGTAAACATTACAAACAAATTGAAAATACTGCTTCTAAGTTATAAGATTTGGAAGATGATGGTGATGTAACTGTTTTAAATAGATACAAGAGATAACTTCATAACAAAATTCAGTTTTATTTAGTTTAATAATTTCCGAAAAATTGACAATTTTCAATTGAATATATTGAAAAGGAGATAAAATTACACCTCTAAACAAAATGTAATTTGAGTCAATTTATTCTATAAATAAGCAGAAATCATCAAGAAATAATATCATAATTAAAATTTATCATAGACTAATATCTCATGAAATGCAAATTAACAAAGTTTTACTGTATATTTAAAAGTTGAGAATATATTAAAAAATAACTTGATAAATGTTACATATTATTCTAGTTTTTCATTCAGAAAATTTCTAAAAATTCCTGATACTTGATTATTGAATTTGCAATCCTTAGGCCTAATCTTATAATGTCCTGTTAAAGTTCCTAGATAATTTAATATCAGTAACTATCAAAATTCAAGAGTGGTTAAAGCTAACAGGAACTTTAACAAAATATTGTAAAACTAGGTTATAATGTCTTGAAATTGTTTCCAGTTAAATAATCCCTTAATCCAAAATATGTATAGTAAATTATATTTGATAATTTATTATTTATATTATTATAGTTCTGTACATATATTATTAATGATTATATAATTTTTAATTAGTTTCTGAGCAAATTTATTACATTGAAATTCTATGATAGATTTTAATTTTTTTAACTTTAAAAAAATTTTTTTTAATTTTTATTAAAAATAAAATTTTTTTATAATTTGTATGTTATTTTTTGTTTTTTACAAAATTTAATATTAATTATATATATATATATATTTATTAGATACAAAAATGCCAGACATCATCCATGAACAAATCATGAGTTTGCCCCTACAGACTACTCATCAATCAACTATTGTGACCCGAATGCCACCCTTTGCCCCTCAGCCAGACTATATAAGACCAACTGAAAGCATTTGTGGAACGAGTGCTGGTCGTAGTACAAGCACAGTTGTATCATCAACAGATTGTGACATTCATGAAGTTTGTTATTATTTTCAAAAAATTTTATTTATTACTGCAATTCTCACTGGAATTGCTTTAGTTGTGGCAGGATCAATAATGCATGCACAGAATGGTGAATTATTAGTGTTTGTTTATATAGGTGTTTTATTAATTGCAGTAAATTCTTTATTATTATTAACACTTCATTATGTCAGGAAGAAAAAAAAACATAGATCAAGAATGTCACGTCCTATTCATTATAATCCAGTATCAACAACTATTCCTCCTTCCCATGTGGCAGCATCTGTTGATGTTTCACATAACATTATTCAACAAAATAATCAACAAGTATACACAGACTGTCATGCTGTGCAGTCACCAACAGAATCTCAAGCAAAATCACAATTGACTGTACACAGTTCTGTACATAGTCATCATCATAGACAGTCTAGACATAGAACAAATAGATCATTGCCATCCACAAGAAATTGCCAACAACATCCATCATTTCCTCAATTTTCTGCTGTGAGGTAACTAAATAATAATTGTATATTATTTTTAATTTGTAAAATTTTGTTGGTTATTATAATCTTTTATATAACTTCATTAGATATTATTCTACATTGAATTATAAATTATTCATAATTTTTTAAGAAATAAATATAGTTAAATCTAAATTATCTTAAGTCTAATTTCCTCTATATCAGGGATGCACAAACTATTTAAGACCAAGGGCCACATAGATTCACTGTGGTTCTTAGGAGGGCCACCAAAAAATCACCATGTTATATATCATGTTTATTAATTACATGTTATAAAGCAACGTAATCAAAAGTAAACAAAGAATTTTTAATTGGATACGTTCTATTGTATTGAGTTAACAATTTTTTTATATTAGGCTTGACATTTGTAATAGCCAAACATAAGATTGATTCTAAATTTTCATTAATTAAGTGGCAGTGCTACCTTGTGTGACTTGTTAAAATAACACAAGGTGAAGCGTGCCGCCAATAAATCAATGGAGGGCTGCATGTGGCCACAGGCCATGGTCTGTATATCCCTGCTCTATATTGAGATTCACATGGAATTAATTTTTATAAATAGTTAATTTTCACATAAATTTAAAAATAATTAATTAATTTTATACAGGATATAAACTTGTACACAGAGAACAATCAGTTCTTCCATCCAAAACAAATATCTTACTCAAAAATATTTTCATCTTCCTCAAATATTTTCCATTTTCAGTTCAAACATAAAGCATTTTAAGTTTTGTTTGAGATGAAAATGGCAAATTTTGATATAATTGAAAATATTTTTGAATAGTGTGCTTATTTTCACTTAGAGCTGTTTATTTTATATGAAATCAAGTAGGATTCTACTTTGACTGCCTTGCATTTTCATGTCTGATCCTAGTGCAATGTGTGTATGAGCAATAAGTTGTATTATAGCATGCCTTAATGCCTGTAGTTTTTCATGCTCAATAAAGTAGATGTTAATATGCATATGTATGATATTAATATCTACTTCATCATATGATCATATAATAATATCACTTAATATGTGCATGCAGTGCTGCAAAAACATGAGGCAAAGTAGAATCTTACCTAAAATCATTTAAAATAATAATATATATTATTATTTTAAATTTTAAATCATTTTAAAACATAATGCTTTTAATATAATTTTAGATTATGAGATTTTGATAACTAAGTTAATTTTATTCTTTAAATAGAGAAAAGTTGACTTAAGAATTTCTGATTTTCTCTTTATTTTTAATGAATTTTCTGTTTTTTTTTCTATTTTTATTTGGATATTTATTTACAATCAAATTAAATTCATTTATAATTTGTAAACTAATTTTTGGCATTAATGTTGAGTGATATAAAATTGTGTAAGGATCTTTTGTTTTGGGAAATAAATAGCTATATTTTCAAAAATAATTTTAGATAAAAGAATTTTTCCTAAACAAAAAATTAAGTTTAATTTTTAGTGCTTTTCAGACAATGCTGCCAAAGCCCTTTATTAGAGGTTTAATCCAGATATTCATCTCTGAGGGCATAACTTTAAATATTAATGTCTGATTGGCTTCAAATTATTAATGTCTGATTGACTTTGATGTAGGTCAGAAATGGCTCTCCAATCCATCACCTTGAAATGGTTAGTATCAATTGTATACCTTTCTGTGAATCACAGTATTATTAAGAGAGATCCATTCAAGCTTAGATTTATTTTTAAATGAAATGTGACTCAATTAAATTTTTTCTGTTCATATTGTAAAGGCTATATCAGTTATTTAGTATCTATAAATTTGATTGATATTTGAATATAGTGAATTTGTAATAAACTTGAATATAGTAAATTTAATAATACAATAAATAACATTTGATGATGCTTAATTTTTTAATTATGTTCAATAATGTATTAGAAGTTGATATATAAAATGATTAATAATAGATTTTCATATAATTTTATAAAAATATTTCACCTTTTTCATATAAATCAATTCAATAGTACTGTAATAAAATATAGCATTCTTTTTAAAGCTGGAAAAATATTAAAATTTCTATTATCATATTTGACATTAAATTATTATTTTTAATGTAATTATGATTGTAATGATAAAGATTACAAAACATAGTGAAAATAGACTGATTCAAATTATTTAGTAATTTTTGAATATTAATTTTAACATGTAAAAAATTATTTTAATCTTTACATTATTAGATTATAATAAGGCACATTAAAAATTATTAACAGCAAACATGCTTTTAGGATTAAATGAGATCTGAAAAAAATCTTTAAAATGTCTTAATGAAGAGTTATTTATAAACTTAAAACAATTATTTTTACTTCTTTTCATAATAATCTTGCAAACGACTACATATGAAAGCATTTTTAGAAAACATTTTCTGATAATCACTGTGATATGAGGTTATAGTTACCTGTTTCAATAATATTTTCATTGTTTTAGAATGAGAAAGATCACATTGCATTAAATTTGAGGAATAAAGCAGATGATCAGCATATTGTACAATTTATATCTGGATCTTGTTTTTTGATTGATTATTAACAAGAATTTAAAATCATTTTTGCTCAAATATTTTCATTTCTGAATTTTCTGCCAAAATTTTTTTTGTGGTTTCTCTATTCATATTTAACTAATGTGTCATTAATTTAATAGTTGTGTAAGTTAGATTTGATCAGTTTCTTCATTTTTGAAATAGGATTCTAGAAAAAATGATTAGTTAATATTTCATAATTATTATTATTTCTTGAAATATTTGTATTCAATTGTATTCAAAAATTGTATTACAAATACAAAAATTGTATTTGTAATACAATTTTTGGTATTACTTAATTTGTGATAAGGTATTATATCGTCATAAATTTGCTTTAATTTGTTGAAAATTTTTATAGAATTAGTGTTTAATTTTACAAACAATTCAGTATATTTTTTCAAATTCATATTCATCTTGTTATATCTAAGAAATTATTGCAATATGAAAATACATATTATTAATGTATAGCAATAGTATATGCAGAGGGAAGAGTACATAAGATTTAAATGCTTGAAAATAAAATATATATTTTCTTAGCCTGGCAAAGAATGAATTGTCATGTGATGATATAAACATTACACTATGGAGTTGACATATAAAAAAAGAACAATGACACAAATATTGTAATTCAGTAAATTTTTATCACTTTCAATTGCTTTTTTTATAATTATTAATAATAGGTTATGTTAGATATTAATTGTGCACTGTTATCATATTAATACATGTAATTTTTCCTCTTTTTTTATACTGAATGGGGAAAATATTATATGAATTTATTATAAATCTAGATTAAAAATTTCATATTAGCCCAAACAGTGCTCAAAATAATTTCAAAAATCCAGTAACCAAAAATAAATTCTGATCACTAATCCCCTTTCCTTCACCCCTCCCCAAAAAAGAAAAAAATGCATAAATTCACCAGCAAATATGTTTTTCACAACACGATTGGAGAAGTACCACACAGTATGTGAGTTGTGCTTTTCATAACGACGACATTGAAAGTATCACATCACATATACATTCAAACATTAATTTCAGGCAGCGAAATAAATACCTGTCATTTCAATAAACAGCTACTAGATCATTTGCTAAAATATTTCAGAAGTTCACAAATTCTCCACACCACACGTAATCACCAGGGTTGCAGAGTTGGATGGCAAATGATCTGACTCCACCTTTAAAAAAAATATCCGACTCTGGCTCTGACTCCAACTCCCTAAAATTTGTAAGGTTCAACTCTGACTCCACCCAAAAATCTCTGACTCTACAATTCAGGGTTGCAGAATCAGATGGAAAATGATCCAACTGAGACTCCACCTTTAAAAAAAAAACATCTGACTGTGACTCCCTAAAATTTGTAAGGTCTGACTCTGACTCCCGATTCCGGGCAATTTAAAATTCCGACTCTGACTCTGCAACCCTGGTAATCAGCACGAAACAACGCAAATGACAAACAATCTTCTATTTTTCTGACTCTGACTCCCTAAAATTTGTAAGATCTGACTCTGACTCCCGATTCCGGGCAATTTAAAATTCCGACTCTAACTCTGCAACCCTGGTAATCAGCACGAAACAACGCAAATGACAAACAATCTTCTATTTTTTCTTCCTTTATCTTTCCGAAAATTCTTGAAATCAATTGAAGTACAGACATAGGATTGTTATTGTTAATAAAAAATTTTTAATTCACATCCAAAAATTTTCAAAAACTTAAAACTGCTTATTATCAATTCCAATAAAGTTCAATATCAGTACAGCACAAACAGCAGCGAATAAAAAACAAGATTTATTAAAAGACAGCAAAAACGTTTTCGCTGTGTTGCTATACCATCATCAGTTCCAAACTTACAACACAGAACAGTTTTTAAACCTTTAAATGTTTAAAAAAAAAACTGTTCTAATGTGTTGTAAGTTTGGAACTGATGATGGTATAGCAACATACCGAAAACGAATTTTTGCTATCATTTAATAAATCTTGTTTTTTATTCACTGCTGTTTGTGCTGTACTGATATTGAATTTTTAATTTACTTTATTTTTTTAGAACAAATATGAAATGTAAATGTGCTTGCTACTTACTACCTATATATGACTGGAATAGCCACTATGATGAGCTGAGACAAGCAGGTGACTACTCCAGTGTTGCCAAATTTATCTGAACAACGTTTATAGTGCCTGCTTCTCAAGTGCAATGTCGTCAGTTGTTTACCACAAACACTTAACTGATCATTGAATGGGAACGAATACTGGGCATATCGGCGTTTGCGACTCATCAGCCTGCGGCAGCCCAGTTTAAGTGGGAATTGCCTTTATGCAGAGCACTGCTCTAGATCCCTTGGTGGCCCAGTTCAAATGGAATCCGCCTTTACACAGAGTGCCGCTCTGGGTTTGTAATGGCGCTGAGCAGCCGACTTAGAGAAAGCGAATGCGTTCACCTGCTGGTCAAGCCCTCTTTATCTATTCATCTTTATGGCCTCGGATTCACTTTCTGTCCCCGTCTGTCTATTATAAATCTTTATAAAAAATTTTAATGTTTAATGTGTATGAAATAATTATTAATGTAAGAATTTACCAATTTAAAAAAACATAAAGCAAATCGAAAATTTCTTGGAACCAATTATAATTTTTCCCATAGGTTTACGTACCTCAAATAGTCCAGTTTCAATTAGTCCAGTAAGAAAGAGGAACCAATTAACCAGACTATGCGAGGTATTGCTGTATTTTACATAATGAAATAACCTTCTTCCTTTAGTAATAGTTCATAGTATGAAGTAGATATACTGTATATGTTGTAGGTGCCACTCACATATTTTCTGTTTGTTTAAAATAAAAGTAGCAGTTATTTATTTTCCATATTTCAATGGTTGTGAAAATTACACTTTGATTTATACCATTTCAGTATGAGTCACATTTTTCAAGAAAGCATCTCCAATCAATGTGAGATCTGTGTGTATATCAAGATTTGTATTGCAACTATTTTTGAATTCAAAAATTTTAAAAATACTTGTATATTATTACTTATTTTTATATTCACAAAAAATATATATATTTTTTTCTATTATCGATACAGAAATGAAAGAATTCAAGATGTATCAGATCTTCCTCCTAGTTATGACGAATTAATAAGATATGGTCATTTGCCTCAAAATAATACTACAGTACATCTTATTTGAAGTTTATATTTCTGATTATTTTTAAAATTGTAGGTAATATCAATGAAAATTATTATTTAATTTAATTTAGTATTAACTTTTTCATTTATTAAAAAATTAAAATTTATGTTTAATTTTTGAAAATGATAAATTTGGTATAGAATTGCTTCTTGATAAATATTTTAATCTTACAAAATCAGCTTTTCAAACTTTTACCTTGAAATTGACATTAGAACTGTGAATTATAATTTAATTTTACTATGTATTAATAATTCATACATAATTACCATATTTCAAATAATTTTTTAATGATTACATTTATACTAATTGTAATTCAATATTACTTTAATCACTTAACTGTTATATGAGTTTAATTATATAAGTTCACTTAACTTTATATACATATATAAATATATAAAATACAGTATTGATTTGATTGTCTGTTCTGTAAAGTCTCTCATTCCATTTGAACCCTTTGGAACAACTTGACTTGGAAACTTCCTACTGCCCCATGGGGTATAATGAATAATACCCCATGGGGCTACTCTGAATTGAAATTCCCAGGAATGGAGCATTTTGGGGTTTTTTGATTTATGTTCAAATTTGCAGTGATGTTACAACTGAGCATTAATTTATTATGTCATGATAATGTAACAATGAGTAACTTCATGACAGCATTAAACTGCAGTGACATCATGTAGATGCAGCAGTAATGACATCATCTCGACATAATATGCTAGGTAAATAATGTTAAAATTAGACAGAAGCTAATGGTTCCAAATGCTATACTAAATGAATTACATGATAAAATGATTTCAAATTATGGCTTTATTACTAAATTATTCTTTGTAAAATCTGTAAATTTGCAGGGTTGGCCTGGCTGTTCAATCTTCCAATTGATCCATCATGAATATTGGCCATCCTGTAATACTCTAATAATAATATATAATTTTATTAATAAATAAAAATAAATTATGAAATTGTTATTTATAGTTTTTATTCCTATATTTTGATTCCAATCATAATTGAAAGGGAAAAATATTAACAGAGGAAGTATAATGAATAGTTATAGGATTGGTTGACATAGTAAATTTTGAACATTAATACATCAGTCTTCTTGATAATTTGAAGACCTTTTCTTCTGTTTTCACAGAGTGAAGGAAATTCATGGAAAGTGGTTAAACTAGCTGTTTATTTCCATCATGAAATAAACTGTATCCTTTCCAACTGAGAATACAGTGATGGCTTGCAATTTGACACTAATCCATTGCCAAAGTAATGTTGAATTGAGAAACTGTCAAATTGTGGGACAATATTTCCCATATAAGACTCTAATCCGTCGCCGAACTAATGTCGAATTGAGAAACTGTCGAATTGCGGGACAATATTTCCTATATTGTCGACTTGCGGGACAATATTTCCCATATAAGATTATGTAAAATAGATTAATTCATTGTTGGACCCCCATCTCACTCCCCTAACTAGTGAGTGAGAGAGATACAATATATTATTTAACTGTCGAATTGCAGGCATTTCCCATATAAGAAGACTATGTAAAATAGATTAATTCGTTATCGTGTCCTCATCTCACTCTCCTAACGGATGAGGGGAGAGGGATACACTATATTATATCCCACTCCCCTAATGAGTGAGATGAAAGAGATACACTATATTATTTACTCCCATTCCCCTAATGGGTGAGGTGAGAGAGATACACTATTATTAATTCGTTATCAGTCCCCATCCCACTCCCCTAACGGGTGAGGTGAGGATAAAATAGATTAATTCGTTATCGGTCCCAACCACTCCCCTAACGGGTGAGGTGAGAGAGATAACTATATTATTACTTTGTTATATATGTGCTTTACTATTTTATAACAAACTAAATTACAAAATACACTATTTTATACACATCACACAATTTATTTATTGGATGTTGGAATGAAGTCTTCCAGCAGACACCTAACAAACTAAATTACAAAATACACTATTTTATACACAACACACAAGATCGGAACAAAATTCACTAATTTATATACAACACACACAATTTATTAGCCCTTGGTTGTTGGAATGATGCTATTTTATACACAAAACACAATTTATTAGCCCTTAAATGTTGGAATACTATTTTATACACAACACATAATTTATTAGCCCTTGGATGTTGGATTGAAGATATGTGTTTTACTATTGTATAACACACTAAATTATAAAATACACTATTATGTGTTTTACTATTGTATAACACACTAAATTACAAAATACACTATTAACACACAATTTATTTGAGACTATTTTATACACAACACAATTTATTAGCCCTTGGATGTTAGAATGAAGTCTTCCAGCAGACGCCCTAGCACCCATAATATTCTCTCTCTGTTGCAAAAATGTTGCCACAGTTGTCCTAGAAATGCCATACTTGAGTTATATTTTAATCATTATACCTTTCTGCACTTTATCTACAATTTTTTTCTTCATCTTTACTCAATCAAGTGTACTTCTTTTTGGAATTATTCCTCTGGTCAGTTCTCTTTGATCATCCTTACATTTCACTCAAACAAATAATAATAATTACAATTTTTTTACTTTCTGAAAAATGTAGAATTGAAAATTAACACAAACAACATTTTTTTACTTTCTGAAAAATATAGAATTGAAAATTAACACAAACAACACGGGCAAACATCAAAGTAGCCCAAAAACTACTGACAAATAGCAAATGAGGTAAATACCAAATTAGCCCAAAAAGAACTGACAAATAGCAAATGACATCAAACACCAAAGTAGCCCAAAAAGAACTGACAAATAGCAAATGACATAAACTCAAAAGTAGCCCAAAAAGAACTGACAAATAGCAAATGACATCACACAATTCAATGCATGTGCATTCTCCAACTCACGAAACATAAATGTCAAATTGCGGGACATCGAATTGTGAGGCATCACTGTAGTAGAAAATAGCTAATCATAAAAAACATTGAGGCAAAATGAATAGTTAACTCTTTTGTTTTACATTTGATTGTAAAATGATTATTTGTACTAGTATTATTATATGTTGTAAAATTATAAAAATATTTAAAAATTTAAAATTTGTATAGACCCTCTTATGAACAAATTAATAATGAGAGTAGGGGTCTGATAATACCAATTGTTCATGCTTTTGAATTATATATAAAAATAATCTAAAATGTTATCAAAACTTATATATACTGTATAAATAACAGTAAGGTGTATACGTGATACATCCAGCCTCTAGGAGAGGGAGGTTCAGCCAGGACATTTGCCCAGGGCCCGTGAGGCCTAAGGGGACTCATGCCAATAGGATGCCAACCCTTACGAGGTGGTGCAATATAAAAACGTTCTACCTTTTTGACTGCCTGATATCAGTGATGATGATAAAATTTTTTAGTTACAAAATCAAAAATTAATTTGTAAAAAAAAAGAAATGAGGTAAATACAGGGTGGCCCACTTCATGTATTAATATATTTTCCCTTAATTTGAGTTTGTTCGATCATAAATAATAATAATTTTTTTACAAATGTGCATTTATTATCTATTAAATGTGCTTTGCTTTCCTTAAAAATGTTTAATTATAAAAATAAGTATATGCAATAATTATTTAATTAAATGTATAATTAAGTACATTTATAAATTTCTATAGATAAAAAAAAATGTATGAAATAATTTTTTGAAATTGTTCTAAAATTATAGTTTAGTTATGCAAATAATATTGCATTTTCTTTGAAATGGCTATAAGTTTAAAGAAAATCGAATGTTTTGATGATCTAATAATTTATTTATAATTGATTAATTGAAGTAAAAAGATTAATTAATTAATATAATTTATCTAAATTTAATTACATAAATATTTTTGTAATAGATTAAATTAATATTTTTATTTTTATCTTTCAGAATTTTTCTCTATATTATTTTAAAAAGTACATTTACCTTACGGCAAAGGAAATAATGTGACCCTTTTCTATTCGATTAAAACAATTTACAGTTCTATAACAAGGCATGTTCTTAAAATAACCAGAAAGCTTATTAACGCAATGATAACTGCTTATCCAGCAAGATATAAAAATGGCCGATCTGATGGTGCAAACAAATGCGCCATTCTACATATCTAGAGTCTCTATAAATTTGTTTTCTCTGGTGGAAACTTTTTTAAAAATATGTTCATTATAAAATAAAATTAAATAAGGCTCGTTTAATTTTACAATTTAAGAATTGTTAACTTCTTGGTGTTGTCGAAATTACGGATAACTTTATGGAAAGTAAACTATAATAATATATTCCTTTTCTAATTTAAAAATATAGCAGTTTCTTACCTGGCAAACGAAGATCTTATTTGGAAAAGTTTTCCTTCTAGTATTTTTAAATCACATCTTTTTATCTCTATTTTTTTACCTTACGGCAAAGGAAATAATGTGACCCTTTTCTATTCGATTAAAACAATTTACAGTTCTATAACAAGGCATGTTCTTAAAATAACCAGAAAGCTTATTAACGCAATGATAACTGCTTATCCAGCAAGATATAAAAATGGCCGATCTGATGGTGCAAACAAATGCGCCATTCTACATATCTAGAGTCTCTATAAATTTGTTTTCTCTGGTGGAAACTTTTTTAAAAATATGTTCATTATAAAATAAAATTAAATAAGGCTCGTTTAATTTTACAATTTAAGAATTGTTAACTTCTTGGTGTTGTCGAAACGTAGACGTGAACTATATGAAAGCAAATATTTAAGCAATTTTCATTATATTTAAGCAAATATATTGATTTGCTTAAATTTTTAAGCAAATCAATATATTTCTACAGTTATTTATAATTAATATAAACTTTAATGCACTTTAAACAAAACTGAACGCCTGTTTCTATAGAAACACTACTCACGAAAATAACCGGAAGAAATTTATCCAAAGTTAAAAAATATTGTTAAAGTCACAACAATAAATACTCACATTATTATAAAAATTTAAGTAAAAAATATATTAAATTGATTTCGGTTATTTACCGATATTTTTTCTTGGAAAAATCTAAAGATTCTTCTCTGTTTATATATACATTTTATATTTATATTTAGCTATTTTGAGTACATTAAAATTTAGTTTAATTTTTACAATTACATCAGTTGATCGAGTCGAATTATACTCTAATTTGCAATACAATTTTCGGAAATGATTCCAGTTTATTTTATTTTTTGAAATTCTTATAAAAAAAAAAAAAATACGGATTCAGAACAAAACAAAAGCACGTAAATAAAGAATTTGACTTCGGTAACATAAAAGTTTGCTTTATTATCATTTTAAAAATATCAAATACGTCATCAACTTGCGAATCGGAGCTAGTTCTCAACGAGTTAATGTGTGTTTTCATTCTCACTCATCGTGGCACGAATTTTGCCGATAAGAAAGGCAAACGACGGTACAGTTACCCAATACTTATGCTATTACTGCCGATGTGCCATTTGAATGGAGGGAAATGTGCATATAATTCAGCGTGAAAAATTGCAAAAAAAAAAAAAAAAAAAGCGTGAAAAATTGCAAAAAAAAAAAAAATTTAACAGGCTCGTCCGGGAATTGAACCCGGGACCTCTCGCACCCAAAACGAGAATCATACCTCTAGAGCAGGGGTGGGCAAACCGCGGCCCTTGATTAACCATTAATCAGAATAAACGTCATTGCATAAGAAATTGGTTGCAAAATACATTCAAAGTTTTGTCAATCAATCACCTCATACCTTTTCGTAATTTCACGGTGGTTGTATTTAATATTTGTGCAATTTCCTAAAAGGTGTTTTTAATTATTGATTTCGTAATTTCATGGTGTTTGTATTTAATATTTGTGCAATTTCCTAACTTTCATAATTTCACGTATTTAATATTTGTGCAATTTCCTAAACAGGTGTGTTTTTGATTATTTTTTCAAATTTAAAATGATTAAATTATAATTTTAATATATAATTTAAAAAAATTTCAACCCTGCCGAGCTTCTCTGAAAATAGCGTTTCACTTTTTCCGGACTGCTGGCATTATTCAAATCCGTGATTCATATAACGCATAATGAAAGCTGATCTACTAAGAAAATTGACTTAATTTTAACATGCCACCCTTTTATAATATCTTAGTCAGCAAATGCACCACTTCAGATCAATTCTATTTTTTGGCTACATAATTTTCTAAGAGAATTTTATCACCTCAGACAGTTTTTAGGTGAAGACGGAATTTTGGGAATTTTTTTGCTATTTTGTTTTACGCCCCTTTCCATTCAGATAGATTACTAAAGGGCAGAATCACTTCCAACCACAGGCTACACCCACACCAGTGGAGAAGGTCAGATGGTGAAGGCTATATAGGGATCGCTGGGAAAATGCGGCCCTAGGCTAAATTTCACTGATGCAATATGGCCCTTTCTCCCAAAAGTTTGCCCATCCACGAGCCGACACTCAATGCTCTCATCGACTCATCGCTAATTATTGATCATAATGAAAGAAATTGTCGGAAGCAATATCTCTTTCCTATCCCACTAAAAGTCAATCTAATATCCTAGCCCGAACACATAAAATATAATTAAATAATCGCATTGCTAACATAAATTTCCCTAACATATTTTATAATATCTTAGTCAGCAAATGCACCACTTCAGATCAATTCTATTTTTTGGCTACATAATTTTCTAAGAGAATTTTATCACCTCAGACAGTTTTTAGGTGAAGACGGGATTTTGGGAATTTTTTTGCTATTTTGTTTTACGCCCCTTTCCATTCAGATAGATTACTAAAGGGCAGAATCACTTCCAACCACAGGCTACACCCACACCAGTGGAGAGGGTCAGATGGTGAAGGCTATATAGGGATCGCTGGGAAAATGCGGCCCTAGGCTAAATTTCACTGATGCAATATGGCCCTTTCTCCCAAAAGTTTGCCCATCCACGAGCCGACACTCAATGCTCTCATCGACTCATCGCTAATTATTGATCATAATGAAAGAAATTTTCGGAAGCAATATCTCTTTCCTATCCCACTAAAAGTCAATCTAATATCCTAGCCCGAACACATAAAATATAATTAAATAATCGCATTGCTAACATAAATTTCCCTAACATATTCATCCAACTATTTATTGACAATAGCAAATCTTCAGCAATTCAATCCGTTTTATGTTAATAGCAATAAATTTGAATAATTCTAAGTACAATCTGACGAACAAAGTCTTTTTGCATTAGTCCTTTTCGATATCGCGTTATATATTTTAAAAGATATAAAAAGTCACTATCTGTTCCTTTCTAATGCGTTTCAACTCTTCGCTAATATAAAATTGTTCATTAGTATACTGTATTCTTTATATTTCAAGAATATACGACTGGTCTGTTCTCTTATAATTATGCAATCACAATTTCATTTGCAATTAAATATACATGTAAATATATATATATATTGTCAATACATTTTACACCTTTATGTTAATAAATTCTCTTTCTTTTTGTCGCTAATATTAAAAATTCAGTCTGCTTCCAAATTTATGGTTGCTTTTACAATGTAAAATTAAATTATATTCATATAAAACGATTGGTAATGCGAACCATAATCGATTAACATCGAACTATCGACCATTCAGGTAGGATGGCACATTCGCGTGAACTGTAACAGCAGAATATTCTTTGTTGAATATTCAGTTTTCGAACAAGAAGATAATTTACATAACACTACAAATTTTCCGCAGCAAAACGTTGTCGTTAAAACGAAATGGGCTCGTCCGGGAATTGAACCCGGGACCTCTCACACCCGAAGCGAGAATCATACCTCTAGACCAACGAGCCATCGAGAGATCTGTTTTACCAACACAACATCGAATTTAAGAAAGCACGAATTTCTTTAAATGAGTTTAATACGAGTTTTAATCATTTTTTTATGTTTAAAACTCGTATTATTCAACGAAATTATTATATAACAGAACGGTGCGGATGACTGATTCCTGAAAATTTTGCTAAGCTAATCGACTGTAATGCAAACACTAACTCCCGAATGAAATCGAACGAAATAAAAATACTACCACGCACTTGTATAACGAATAAATTCGAATGCAGATACTTACTGGTATACAAGACAAGCATTTCCTTTATTTATTAAAGCTTTTATAGAATTAACAGCAATTTAATTCCATCAAAAATTGGCTAAAATAAAAGGAGAAAGTAGTTGGCGTTACGTTTTACTTCCCGTCGAATCTTCGAGCAATTTCTTAATCGAAAAAACACAAAAACCACGCCGCCAAGAAAAAAAAAAAACCTTCGTGGGCTCGTCCGGGAGTTGAACCCGGGACCTCTCGCACCCTAAGCGAGAATCATACCGCTAGACCAACGAGCCGACAGTATCCATCTTTTCCCAACACATTTATAGTCAGTTATGTCATTCGTAATCGAAATTCTCCATCATCAGACTATAGTGGCAATCCGCGGTGCGTCAAATCAATTAAGAAACCGCAACTTAACTTAAACTAATGATATTTCCCAGTGCACGACGCATATATTATTACTGAAATTTCCTAATCACGAAAAATACATTTCTTTCGCAGATACCATTGGTACAACAATGCCATATACATTAATGATTCCTCAACCCTAAAGAAATTGTATCCATCTTTTCCCAACACATTTATAGTCAGTTATGTCATTCGTAATCGAAATTCTCCATCATCAGACTATAGTGGCAATCCGCGGTGCGTCAAATCAATTAAGAAACCGCAACTTAACTTAAACCAATGATATTTCCCAGTGCACGACGCATACATTATTACTGAAATTTCCTAATCACGAAAAATACATTTCTTTTGCAGATACCATTGGTACAACAATGCCATATACATTAATGATTCCTCAACCCTAAAGAAATTTAATAAACTTAAAACAAACCGAAAAGTATAATACAATTTTATAGATTCGATAGAATTCCATCAAATTCGCACGCAAACCTAAATAACTATCGATAACGACAATTTTCATTAAGAAATCTACAGACATGTTTAAATTCGTGTCAAAAGTAAGCCACAAACGGAAATCATACATAGAGTTCTATTCAAACTTAATAGACCATTTCGAAGTTGACTATCTTATAAATAATTATTTATATGTAGCAGTTATGTGCACTCACCATACAACATATAAAATAGCGCCAGCGGCTGCATTCTATGTGTTGTATGGTGCGGGGAAGTTAAGTTGTATGAGCGGGGGAGGTCTCAGCGAAAACATGAATTATTTCAAAGAATATTTTCATTTGGCAACTTAAAAAGCAAATATTCTTAGCCGTTTTATTAATCTACCATAAACATTTAAAAATTTATTATATGTCTATAATTTCAATGTTACTACAACAGCCAATAAACAATGATTATTTGGGAGTTTAAAATACATAGAAGCAAGATTTTCACAAGCTCTATTGTTTATAGAAATTAATTGATAATCAGTAACGAAGCAACTCGATATTGCATTAATGGCGTCAAATTTTATCATATATTTTTCACGTTTATTGCGGTAATAAAACCAAAGATAACCCGCTTACATTAAATGAAATCTTTTACTTACTTTTACCTGCTAAAAATAACGCAGAATATATCAAACCTAATCAAATTCTCTTTCGACAATAACTGACAATATAATCTTTCAACAATGATATAATATTGTTATAAATTCGATGTTCGAAATTTTTAAATTTGTTTATATATTTATATTTGACTGATATTTACATGTGCCCATAAGCAGTCAAGTATTCTAAAACTCTGTCTGGTCTTAAATATATAAAAGTAAATATTTCCATTCCCTACCGATTTACGTTATCAGAAATTTCGAAGTTAGCTTATAATTATTTATACAGAACAGTTATGTGCAATCAGCATACAAGTTATAGAATGTGGTACACAGTTCTTCAAAAAAGACATCAATTTTTTCGAAGATTGTTCCATAAAAGCGACTTACAGAAGCAAACATGATTAGCTGTATTACTAATCTACCGAAAACGATTAAAAAATCTGCTATATGTCTATAATTTAAATATATCTACGAAAGCGATGAGACGGTCTTTTCATGCGAGTAAAAATACATAGAAGCAACATATTCGCAATGCGACATTATTCAATGAAATAATCAGTAACGACGAAACTCGACATTGCATTAATAGCGGCAAACTTTAACATGTAATTTTTGTACTAATTACTCCAACAAGTCTAGAGATATCTCGCATAGTTAAAATGAAAACTTTTACTTACTTTAGTAGTTTTCCTCGCTAAAAATAAGGCAGAATATATAAAAACCTAATCAAATTCTCTTTCCACAATCAACTAACAATATAATCTTTCAACAATGATATATCATCGTTATTAATAAGGTATTCGAAAGTTTTAATTTTTTTAAATATTTATCATTAAATTTTAATGATATTTATACGTTTCCTATATATACCAAAGAATTATAAATCTTTGTCTAGTTTTTAACCATTTAAACATAAAAATTTCCAACCCCTACCAATTTATTAATAAATTAAGAAACCGCAGCTAACATAACTCAATGATATTTCCCTGTGCACGACGCATATATTACTACTGGAATTTCCTAATCACGAAAAACAGATTTCTTTTGCAGATACCATTGGTACAACAATAACATATACATTAATGATCTTTCAATCCTAAAGAAATTTAATAAACTTAAACCGAAAAGTATAATATACTTTTATAGAGTCGATAGAATTCAATCAAATTTGCCCGCAAGTCTAAATAACTAACGATAACGACAATTTTCATTAAGAAATCTACAGACATGTTTAAATTCGTGTCAAATGTAAACCACAAACATAGAACTCTATGTTTGTTTCTACTCAAACCTAACAGACAATATCGAAGTTGGGTATCTTGTGTATGTCCGAACATTCATCCGATCATCTCTATTCATCAGTGCTAAATAACACTTCATAAATTAATGTGTGTGATGATATATCTCATTTCACTGTTTATAAAGTGTTGGCTATACTATACTAAATTTAAAATACTGAATTTATTTCAATTTAATGTGAACATAATTTGGAAAACAAATTAATTTAAGTTAGTCACGTAACACGCTTACACACGTACACTCGTAAAGATTCTTAAATTTATGGAGACGATCTGATATCTTTACAGTTCTTGTATTCTAAACTCCGCTTTCGGCTGCTAATCATATTAATGCTAATGTTAAGTAATACGCTTTTACCATTTTAGATTTTGTTTGATCAATTCGTCCATGTTGTTCGGAATCGACTGACGTATATCATCTGCAGGAGCAAAACACTTGTAAATTTCCGTTCTCTCAGTTCTTTCTTCTCGACGTTAATGTGCAATCGAGCTGCCCAATATGATTCCGAATAATTATACCTGAATAGTTCTCATTTCTATATAATTTTCAAGCCTTATAATTTTTTTCCTAGGGTGTTTATATTTATACTTTTAAAAGGTATAAATATAAACACCCTAACTCTCTAGAGGCGATGAAATTTAGCAAAAATATTAAAGTTTAACCCACAGCATTATGTGAATAAAAATATTTTGTTTGACAATTAAGTAATTAATGTTGAATTTCATAACATATTTTGCCTGTTATTTTTATTTTTATTCCAATTATGCGTGCTGAAATTCGGAAATGATAAGAGATGAAATTTAGCAAAAATATTAAAGTTTAACCCACAACATTATGTGAATAAAAATATTTTGTTTTGACAATTAAGTAATTAATGTTGAATTTCATAACGTATTTTGCCTGTTATTTTTATTTTTATTCCAATTATGCGTGCTGAAATTCGGAAATGATGTAGTATTATATCACTCAAATGGTTCTATATCCTACTTATTGAAACTATAATCGTAAAATCGAATTAATTATCGTTTATTAAGTGAATACAGTACCCTTCTACAGGTTTTCTTTGTCAGAAAGTCGAACATAATAATAAAATCCATATTTTAAACTACTTACCAGATCTCTCTGAGTATGAAACTATGAAAATTTCATAAATTCGACTACTAAATATTCCAAATAAATCTAAATTTTCCACTAACAATCGGCTTTCATTATAAATAATCCAACAATATATTCTCTTAAATATTATCGTCATCATATATTGAAATTTAATTTACAAAATTTTATTTTTTAATTAACGATCACTCGATATTCACACGATAAATTAATAGTGTTCCTCTTAGAAACTTTATAATTTAAACTAACGTGTCAGTTTCTTCATTAATACCGGTATTTGTTTCACTGTATTTTTTGAAATTTTATATCTTTCACTATGGGTTTTAATGATGAAAATTTTAAATAAATTTATTCATTATTTCTGGATTAAAATCAGCGAGGATTTCAGTGAATATTATTGATTTGTTCCTATAAGGAAAGCTATCTAGCTACGCATTTCTGTTACTAGTTTCGTTTTTAATATGGCGAAGCGAATAGGAATTCAATAAATGAATTATTAATTATTCAATTAATGAATATTTTTTTCATAAATGATAGTAATCTGAATCATCCTTATTTGTCTATCTGTGAAAATCAGATCAGACCTACCTTTATCTCATGATATTTCTTATTCTCTCGCCGAATGTTGATTATTCTTACAATGATCTTCCTGTTCTAATTAGTCAACAATCGATAGTGTTGTTTCGTTATAATGCATTAATAATTGTTGATTATAATTCTTTTAATTTCAAATTGTTGATTTAGCATTTTTTTTTTTTTTTTTTTTTTTTTTTTTTTTTTTTTTTTATAAAATTCAAAGTGTGATCTTAATACTTTTAATATAAATTATTTATGTTCTATTAGAAGAGTAATCTTTTTCAAATACTATAGATCTCTGTATAATACAGATTCCTATAACGCGACGAAAAACTTGCAGTTGTGCTCATATAGCGCGGTAAGAGAGTCCGTATAACGCGGTAGATAAATTTGATATTTTTTACTCTCTAATTGGAACTATCACATGAAATTTTTTTCAATTTCGTTTTATTCATAAATCAAGTATTTTAATTGTAAAAATTAAATTTAATATTAAAAAAATCTAATATTAATAGCAAATATAAAAAAATAATATTTATATAATTATTTAATCAAACTATGGCGGCTAGAGAGTATTTCAGTTCAGTGCAACGATTATGGTATAGAATCTATAGATCGATATTTCGTACCTAGATCGTTTGTTTCGTGCATGGGTACAGCATTGTCAAATTGGCTAAACGCAGCGAATTGTGCTACTTTTGAAAGCCCAGCGCTACTAAATTTTGAATTTCGCTACTTGAGAATTTTTGGACTACTTTTAAAATAAGCTGGGCTAACTGAGGCTACAAATGAAAAGAAAGTCAATGTTGGATTCTTTATGCACTTGTAATACTATCTTTTGAAGACAATTATTTTTATCATATACAATCCTTTTTAAATTTCTTACAGTACTATATCTGATTGGATGCATAATATTTCAAAGTATTTACTGCAAATAGTATTTATTTAAATCTTAAGTAAATACTAATTATTTTTTAAGTCTGCTGAGTATGTATCTTAATTTTTTAGTTATAAAAATGGCTTTGCTTATGCAAGTACATGCTCCTAATGTTTACAAAAACCGAATAAACAGTGATACTCATACATATCATGCACTCTATAGATTTCAGGAACACCATATGAAATACTTGGCACACTTTTCTAGAAGATATAGATGAAACAAGAGGTGGTGCTTTATCATGGAAAGAAAAAATAGAAGTCTTCCTATGGTACATTGGTGATCCAGGGTTTCAAGTGGCTGTTTGTGAAGATAAAAATGTGCATCAATCCAGAGTGAGTCACACAGCGATGTAAGTCATCAGAAAAATCTGTCAACATTCAAAAGACTGGATAAAATTTTCTAAAAACTCTCACGAAATAGCACAAGCCAAGAGAGACTGGCAGAAAACTTTCAGTTTTCTATGTTGTTTAGGAGCTTTGGACTCACATATGTTGAAATAATGAAGCCAGCAGCTTTAAAATCTCCAGTATTTACTAAAAATTTTAAAGTTTTTATTATGTAGTACTAATAAAATATTATGCATATGAATTGTAGTATTTACTTTTATTTAAACTTAATACTTGTATTTACTAGTTTTTATGCATAGGAGCCAATGTAAATA
This sequence comes from Olivierus martensii, assembly GCA_000484575.1. Taxonomy (NCBI): domain Eukaryota; kingdom Metazoa; phylum Arthropoda; class Arachnida; order Scorpiones; family Buthidae; genus Olivierus; species Olivierus martensii. The sequence goes on from AYEL01087850.1 coordinate 22,117, forward strand.
TAAAACTATTAAGATAATTAATTGATTAAAATTGATAAATTTTAAAAGCTATCATTTGCTATCTTACAAGAAATATGCAAAAGAATTTCAAACAAACAATATATAACAATTTATTCCGTATGGAAATATAATACATAATTACATTTTATAAAAATTTCTGTTAAAAAAATATTTTTTGTACATAGTTACTTTAAGTTTTATTCAGAAAGCAAAGTATTCCTTGTCTAATACTAATAAAAACAACAAAAGAAATTTATTTAATATATTATTTACAAGTAGATATGTTTATAAGTAATAGTAAAGGATATGAAATCAGTTAAAACTTTTGCATCACTTGACACACATTTCAATTTTGTGATATTTAACAATGCTTTGATGACATATATACATGATGAAATATATCTTTGTACAATTTATTAATTTCAACTGTGAAAATGTGAAGTTACTGTGAAATAACATCTAATGTTTATTTACACAATTAACAATTATATAATATCTGGCACCAAAAGTACAGTTGTCAACACCATGATGAATGTGGTGCATAATTCAATTCAATTCCAGAAATATCTGATAGTGTGGAAATATTACTGTTATTTATCTCGTCCAAAATTGAATTTATTTCACTTGGACAAGCAATAGTAGACACAGTGGAACTGGACCATCTATCTCTATCATCATTATTTATTTTTTTCTCCAAGAAATCACCATTACTTGAATACTTTGATTTTAACAAAGCTGATGTCACTGTTGGAGAATGTAATTGTTCTGTTTCATAAAAACTGTCACCATTACTAAAGCACATATCTTTGTCTTTGCTATTGTCAAAATTTAAAATAAATTTTGGATCCATGAGAGCATAAGGTGGAGGTGGACACGGTAGATTTAAGAGGTCAGCCAAACTGCTAGTGTCTATAGATGGAAGTAAATTTTTTATATTTACATTTGAACATGTTGGTGATGATTTTGGTGGTGAAAATTGTTGTTTTTCTAAAATTTTTCTTTCTTGTAATCTCCTTTTAGGTGGAAAAGGTGGTAATGGCATTTCATATCCATCTGCATCTGTAATGTCTTCTGTATCAGCTAATATTTCCAAATATTTTGGTGGATAGAAATCATTGGACTGCCTATTCAATTCTTCATTAGCATGAATTGAAAATATATTTGATGATATGTTTTGAAGAGGAGGATGATTGACAGAAGAAGCTCTTTTTAATTTGTTCATATCGCCCTATAAAATAAGAGATGCATCTAATTTAATAATAAATCATTAAAATTACCAATAAAAACATTAAAAATAATTATATTTTTTGTATAACAATGACAAATTTACAAATATTTAAAAGCTTACAAGATCATTTGTTATTTGTAATGGATCACTACAAGTGCTCCAAGTATCCATATCTCTGTCTCTCCCAAACTTAGTTGTATTATCTGTAAAGATAAAATTATATAATTTCATATATTATTGTGTAAGTTTTATAAGATTTATATATAATTATAGTTAGTTTCAAGTATAAAGACCAATTTTAATCTTATCTTTTGGATCTTTCCTATATTCAGATCACTTTTAAACTGTTTCTTTTGTACAGAAATTTGTATTTTGATTTTTATGGTTTTCAAGATAAATTATAGATGCTTTCTGTATGATTTTTAATATCCTTTAACTTTATAGAATTTATTCTCCTTAGGAGAAATGTATTAGATTTTTCCTAAGGAGAAAACTTAGGAGAAATGTATTAGATTTCTCCTAAGGAGAATAAGTGTACTTTCCTCCTTTGTATTAGATAGATACCGTATACCAATTATCCAATCAGAAATGATGAATTAATTATTGATGATATTTAGTGTGAGAAACAGTGATGCCAATTTTTAACTTTTTAGCCAGGATAATCGTCAATAGCAAAATATTTATATCTTTTCATGAAAAATTACAGAAATATAAACAGGTCCAAATATGTACATCTGTCAAAAGGTAATGCAGAGACTAGAAATCTCACATAGAGCAAAGGGCAAATGCTTGCTAAGCATATAGTGTCATCACCATGTGCACATTTGAAAGGGTTCTATGATGATAAATCTGTTTATATATAAAGAGGGCCACACAATCCATGAGAGCAAGGTGTGTAAGGCATGATAGCACCAAGGGTGTAAAGAAGCTACACATTTTTTAAATAAATTATTAAAAGTTTATATTTGCAGAACGGCACTCATAAGATTTTTTTCCAGTCCTATGTGTGTGTAAAGTGATTATAGATAGGCCTCGATTAGCGTGAATAATTGGTTCCACGAATTTCTCGTGCTAATCGAATTTGCACTAATTGAAGTATTAACTCTATGGAAAATATGGTAATTGGTTCTTGCTTTGTGAGATTCCGGCCATTAGCTAAGTTTCACGATGAATAACCACAATAAACTTAACACTAACTGTTTAAGAAATATTTATTTT
>AYEL01087851.1:0-40870 GCA_000484575.1 Olivierus martensii
AAAATCGTGTGACCGTTCTTGGACTGCTCCTCGTCCGGTTTTACTAACCGAAAATTAACAGTAATTTGTTAATTAACATCATAAAAGGAGCTTTGTTAGTTAGACTGATCTGTGTTTACAACTCGCACTAATCGAATCTTTTCTCGCACTAACCGAATAATGGTATCAATTTTTTAAGTTGCACTAATCGAATTCGCGCTATTCGAAGTCGTGCTAATCGAGGCCTATCTGTATACTGGTCTTTTAGAAGTAATATTCAAGATTAATACAGTATGGTACATTGATTTAAATATACTGTTAGTAAATAAATACCTATAAATTTATATAAAGTTGTTTTTTAACATTTTTTTATGAATATAATCTAACTCAACTGAGGCAGGCTATGTGGCTAGCCGAAAACATTTTTGAATAAATAATTTATCTTACTTATTTGGCTTACTGTTTACTTTTATTTAATAACTTAAATAAGAAGTATTTCACTATGTAAATACTTTTAATACATTAATTTTGTACAAAAAATCAGGGGCAATTTATTTCAAGTATTCTATTTATGATGTTTTTTTTTTTTAAATTGTTTAAATAAATAAAGAAAATATTTTAATATGATTCAATAATAGCATATTGTGTCAAATTATTTCTTCTTATAGCAACAAATCAAAAAAGCTCATGCTTTCAAGTTAACGATTAACATTTTAGTATATTTCTAAACTATAATTCAAAGAATTTGCAATAATAATCAAGCAAAAAAGCATGCTTACATAAGAAAACATAAAAATAAGCCGAGAAAAGATTAGAAAAATTATTTATCATAAATAAAATCAATAAAAAAAATATCTATCAGATTTATATTATTGCGTGATAATGAAAATTCTGACAACAAAAGATATATTTATCAAAAAGATAAGATCTAATATAAAATAAATAAGTTTACTTAATATTCCATGAAAATTTAAAACATTGAAAAATTTAATAATATAATAAAATTTTGTATCTAAATTATATTATTTTAATTTAAAATTAAAATCAGAAAAGATAGCATGATTTAAATTCAGAGTTTTAATAATGAAGTTTAAAAATTCTCTCATGTGATTTTTTAACAACATTAAATATATAAACTTTTTTAGACCATCTAAGAATCTGATGTATTCATTCAAATTTGTGGATTTTCATTAAAAGCAAATAGATGATTTAATAATAAAGATAGTAATTATAAAAAATTGAATTAAATTTTTATGAATCTCTTAAGTATAAAATAAAATCGAAATAATTTTATAATCACAATTTGCATCCCACTTTACATATAATAATGATTAAAAAATATATAAGAAATCAATATAATATAAATTTCAGAGAGAAATCTTTTTGATAGTTCAATTCAGACTTTGTAAATTATTAGAATATATTTATATATTATATAAAACTGAAAAAATATATCATATTTAAAAACTAAATTAACTACTATCTTGTTTTAAGAAAGAAAACTGAATGAATTAATTATGAATGATATATTGTAATAATGCTTAAAATTTAAGTACACACACAACTATAAAAGATATTTTCATTTGAAATAATCAATCAACTAATATTAAGAAACAATTAATAATTAATAGCAACAAGTATTTTAATCATCATCATAATCATATATTTTCTATGTTAAAAGACGAACTAAGTCCCTATTATGTAATATATACATGAAAAGTTTATGAGAAAATTGATGTAAGTGGTTTATCCAGTTATCTCATATAATTTTATTAAAAGAATACAATCCTAATATTAAAATAATATATTTAAATCACTATTGTTCATTAATAGTCTCATCATAATGAGATAACAAAGAATTTAAGAGAATTTTATTATTACTGTAACATAATATAAAATTTTCTTGAAATATGATTAAAAATACAGAAATAATCCTAACATACTTAAAAATACTATTTATGTTTAAAATTGAAAACTGAATAGAAAATTTACTTTATTGTTTTCAAATAATAGAAAATTCTCTAAAACTTTTAGAGAAATATAACAAAGAAAAATTAATAGGCACTTAAAAAAGCATTTAAAAATTTAGACAGTTATAAGAAGAAAAACATTTTAATAATTTAACATAAGAATTTAGTAAGACAGAAAGAAAAGATTTAGAATTAATAAGTCACATAGCAACTACCTGACTCAGGTTGATGTTGTTGAAGCAGGTGATTATGATGGATATCTTCAAGATAAGCTAAGTTTTCAATGCCACCTATTAAAAAACAAAATGCATGCAAAATAACTCAATTTGCCAAAAAACTCTTGTATAGAGAAAGCCATGCTCAAAATTTAATTATTTTATTGGCCAGCACAGAAATAGACACTTAATCTTATGAATGTTGTTATGAACAATGTGTATTTGATTTATTTTTTAACTGTAAACATAATTTATTCTTATTAATAGTCACACATTGTTATAATGTAAAAAAGAAAATAGCATTTGTTAATCAGATGATAGGTGTTTAAGCAGAATTGTATCATATTTTAATTCTTGAAATAAAATTATATATTATTAAAAGCTAAGATTTTTCCTATACTATTTCTTTAAAATTTATGTATGAATAATTATTTCTAAAAAGTTTTCTTAAAATAAAATATACTAAATATAATCGAAATGAAAAAATTATCTCATTGAATATATAATATACAAATATAAAACTATACATATCAAGCAAGCATGAAATGGGAATGAACCAATTTTGGAAATTTCCAAATTGCTGAATCTATAAAAAAACAGCAATCAAAATCTTCATTTTATATCTGGTAATATGCTTATAGTCAATTTATTAATAATATGCTAACCATAAATATATTTTTTTCCAGAGATTTGTAAAAATTATGTTTCAAAAATTGGAAAACTTTGGAATTCTAAATTATTGAGAATTATATAAACGGTTCTACATTTATATAAGTTTCTAAAATTATTATTTAGTATTGCTTATTCAAGTTATTAAGTCTTCAAAAAATTTAGATATTAAAAATAAACTCACCATTATGTATGTGTCCTAAATAATTATGATTATGTACAGAATCAATGTGGGATGCATTTGTGGATTTTCTATGCAATTCTTTTAATTTTTCTAGACAATAATCAAAAGTTGGCCTACTCTCTGGATAATAACTCCAGCATAAAACCATTAACTGATGGCTACAATAAATTAATTACATATAAAAAGTAATTAATATAAAATAAAATTCAAATAAATATTTAAAATATATTTATTTATATTATTTTCTATGTGTCCTAAATAATTATGATTATGTACAGAATCAATGTGGGATGCATTTGTGGATTTTGTAAGCAATCTCAATAGCTGATGCAAACACCTTCATAGAACATCGAAGATGTTCATTACTTCCCTATGAATAAAACATAATGTACAAAATCATCATATAAAACCATTTAAAATGATATGCAATTTTAATGCTATAGGGCAGCGGTGTTCAACCCGTCGATCGTGATCGATCGGTCGATCACGGAACGATTTTTGGTCGATTACGTTTATTCCTCCTTAAAAATTTAATTAAAACTGAAAACAATAATTTATCATTCTTTTGTATTATTTTTAAATTCTTTTCGATTTCGTTTATTCCTCCTTACAAATTTAATTAAAACTGAAAACAATAATTTATCATTCTTTTGTATTATTTTTAAATTCTCTTTAAGTGTATTACTATTTTTTACTTATTTTTGTTAAAATTATCAAATCAAATAATTTTCTTATCATTTTGAAGCATACATATGAAAAGTTTCCAATATTAACTGATATTGCGCAAACATTCTACTTGCCAAAATCCGCTTTTTCAAATATGAACGTCATAAAAATCAAGAAACCAAATTACAAATGATCATTTGGATGATTGTCTGGGATTGGCCACACTTCTTTATATCAATCTAAGAAAATATTGCCAGCTTCAAACAATGCCAAATTTCACAATAACTTTTTTTTTTTCAATCGACATTTCCTTAACTTGTAAGCTATCTATTGTTTTTTTTTTTCACCTAACTTTGGTTTTCCAAAATAGAGAAATAAATATTTTATTTCAATTATATTTGTTTTATTTGTTGTATTAAAATAATTAAAAGTGATAAACATTTAAATATACAAAATTAAAGTTTTTACTTGTTAGGGCTGGGAGAGTGGATCCTCCGAAGTGAGTGAGCGCATTTAACTGCATAGATGTGCGTAATGAGATATCAGGTTGGAGGAAGGTGATTTATATAAGAGAGTAGATCGCAGAATAGTAAAAAAAAGGTTGAACATCACTGCTATAGGGCAAAAAGTAAAATTGGACTTTATAGGGCAGTGATGTTCAACCTTTTTTTACTATTCTGCGATCTACTCTCTTATATAAATCACCCTCCCCAACCTGATATCTGATTACGCTCGTCTATGCAGTTAAATGCGCTCACTCACTTCGGAGGACCCACTCTCCCATCCCTAAAAACTTTCAAGAAACTAAAATGTTTATTTGCATATTTAAAAATTTATCACTTTTAATTATTTTAATACAACAAATAAAACAAATATAATTGAAATAAAATATTTATTTCTCTATTTTGGAAAACCAAAGTTAGGTGAAAAAAAAAAACAATAGATAGCTTACAAGTTAAGGAAATGTCGATTGATTAAAAAAAAGTTATTGTGAAATTTGGCATTGTTTGAAGTTGGCAATATTTTCTTAGGTTGATATAAAGAAGTGGCCAATCCCAGACAATCATCCAAATGATCATTTGTAATTTGGTTTCTTGATTTTTATGATGTTAATATTTGAAAAAACGGATTTTGGCAAGTATGTCGATCCGAAACATGACAGCAATATCAGTTAAAACTCGAAAACGGTGCCATTTAGAGCATATGTTCATTAGTAGTTTTCGACTTGTTTCGAGGTCCCCAATTAGTACACAAAATTTTATGACGAAGTTTTTCTTCACCCTGTATATACAGTATAGTATTCGTTTTCGACTTGTTTCTAGGTCCCCTATTAGTACACAAAATTTTATGACGAAGTTTTTCTTCACCCTGTATATACAGTATAGTATTAGATCATACAGAGTCTTTTTGTTTACAATACAGTATATGTCTATCCTATAATAAATTATTATTGCTATAGTAGTTTATTATTTTGTTAAGTTACTACATTATTACAATAATCCCTCGTTTATCGCGGTTAATTGGTTTAACGGAAAGTTTGCGTTATACGAGACTGACATTACCATACAAAAAAGGTAGTTAGGTTCTAAAGCCTTTTTTGTTTTTAATTAAAATCTGCAATGACAAAATTTTTTATTTAAATCAGATAATTCATGTAACTTAAGAAAACATAAAAAACTTAATATGAAAAATTATAAAAATTAAAATTGCACTTGGATTTCATTACACGTAACCCATTAATTTACTACAGATGGAATAGAAAGCATTTTTAATCCTCATAGCTGTCTTCGAGAATAAAATTTGTAAACCGCGTTATGTGAATACCGCGTTAAATGAGGGATTACTGTATTCTTGTATTATTAAATTTGTTTGTCTTTACGAATGATAATAACAGTATCATTCGTAAATAACAACATACGAATGATAACGCTAAAATAACATTATCATTTGTATGAAATTATGATAATATAATTAATTATAATCATAATTTAATACGAATGATGATGATAGCATTAACTCATAAAGATTCATTAACATTATGATAATGATAATATCATTACAACGCTATGATGATAATATTAGCTCATAAAGATGAATTTTTTTCCACACTTTTTAAAAAGTTTATGGCTGATCCTAATCCTTTTTGTTACATATTCTACATTCGAACGATTTATTATATTCTAGTTTTTTTTTTTTTGCATTTTACGTGCCTTTCCATTCAGGGAAATTACTAAGGGGCGATTTTATTTTTATTTTTTAAAGATACTCTCTAATCGTTCTAATATGTAGCTTAATGTGTAAGTAAGAAAAGTAGTAATCAATGGAAAATACAGTAGGGGAAACTGGTCCAAAATGATCCATCAGTGTGAAACGATCCCCCATTACTTTTCCTTAAATTTTACCGTCACCTGTTGACAAACCAGCAAAATTTGTATTACTGCAAACAAAATGGCGATTATGTCCTAGTTATGTTAGATCAGTGTATTTGGGATGTGCCATTTCGACTAAATGAAAATCAATATCTGTGATGTAAGGTATCAGAATTTTAGTTAATTAATGTTTCTTTTACTTCCATAAACGTGGAATAACATCTTACGTAGATACAATAAAACTTGTTTTTGCTGTTTTATTTGCAATTAACAAATAATGCAATTATTTATTAATTGTAAGTATCTGCGGACCCACCTTTGAACAGGTGGATGTGCAAAATAATCCTTTGGCACAGGTCTCGAATTTTTATTTTTATTTTTTCTTATTTCGAATGAATAATTCTTGAAGTGTTTTAGATATTTTATAGTCGGAAGAGTAGTCTTCCAAAATATATAAAAAAATTTATCCAGTCTTTTTTCTTATTTCGAATGAATAATTCTTGAAGTTTTTTAGATATTTTATAGTCGGAAGAGTAGTCTTCCAAAATATATAAAAAAATTTATCCAATAACAAAGTAATTTGAATTTTTTGGGGGGTTTTTGCTTAAGGAGATCATTTTGGATCGGTTTTCTCTATTTATTATTTGCCTTTATGAGCTAAGAATATGCTTGAGAATATAAGAAACTATATTAGTTTCCTATTAATTGTATTAAAAAAAATAACAGAAATCACAGAAAAATATTTGAATAGAATGATCATACTTGTACTAATCTAAACAGTACATTTTATTTATTTAATTAAATAATAATAATAATAATTTTTAAATAAAATTGAATGAACGTATAAGTAAATTGTTCATTTCCGCCTACTATAGAAAATAAATTTTTTCTATACTAAAATTCAATGCAGTCACGAGCAACTTTTCATGGCAGCATTGACAGACATATAACTTATTTTGTAAAAATTTCTCGATTATCCTTGATTTAGAGAAAGACTCATTGTGGTGTCAGTTTGACGGGAATATATTTTAATTTAAAGTACTTACCTTTAACTAATGCTTTCACCTAATGTTCTTAGTCATATCTGACTTTCTAAATATATCTGTCGTATTGGTTTTATATTTGATCAAAATTAATTTTATCATTAGATTCTGCTTTTAAAATTTTCTTTTATTTTTTCTAAATATTCCTTACTATAATCGAGGAAAAATATTGTAGAATAATATTAAAAAAAAATTCCTGATCTAAAAAATAAACAAACTGCGGAATAATAAAACTGATATTATTGATAGCCTTTTGTTCATAGATCCTATATTTCATTGGCATACTGCTACATTCAATTTCTGATATTTGTTGCATATACACAAAGTCAGAACTTGTAAAAAAAAGATGGTGCAAAAAATATTATGATTTTTTCTAATTAATAGAATTAATATTTTTTATGGGAGCATAATAATTGCTTTTTTACAACTTAAAGATTTGTCTATAAAAAAAATCATAATTTTTTCATCAAACTCCAGTTCGGACCAAAATTTTGCTTTTTGAAATCTATATTCTAACAGGTATAAGAAAAAATAGTCGTGAACAAAATTCCATAACGAATAAAATTTTGTTCACATAAATATTTTTTCTTATATCAAAAATTACCAATAGAGATGGTCACTTTGAGAAAATTACAGTATTCCTGATAAGAAAAAAAGAAAAAATGTTTTTTCGTTTGAAATAAACAAATGGCAATTTTTGACTTCAAGAATATAAGCGATTGTTTTTAATTCGATTAATAGATTTCAATATTTTAGAAGATTTTAATACAAATAAAATTTTATAAAATACTTTCAAAACGACAAGATAATTTGATTTGATAAACTAAAGTGATCAGACGTCCTGGCTAATCCGGGACGGTCCCAGTTTTTGAGTCTTTGTCCTGACTTGAATAAATGTCCCCAATCGACCCTTTTTTACTTATAAGTAAATAGTTCATATTAAAAAAAAAAGATTAACTAGATTCAATAATTTTAAAAAAATTAGCTTCTAAAGAAATTCTCCTTCCCAACTTTTACTATAGATAGAATATGGTCACCCAAATATAACCAATATGGATGAACCAATCTGAAGAAAAAGTAATAGTAAAATATATTATTTATGGTTCTTTATCTCTACATGCTTTCTTTTTGCAAATTTTTAAATACAGTAATACCCCGGAGTTACGTAATAGATAGGGAAGCATAGCGTAAGTCGAAAATTACATAAGTCGGTGTACCTATAGATTCCCTAATCTAATATCAGGTACATATATATTAGGTTCTTAATTAGCTCTTTATTACCAAGAAAACAGCAAATTATAAAAGTTTATAATATGCAGCTGTAATTACAGACTCTTAATCAACAAATCAGCAAATGAAATATGTACAGTATAATAAAATACTGTATTTGTATCGCTTTTAAAAAGTTCGACCGATCGACTCATGTGACACGTCGGTACAAGCGTCACACGACAGGCGACGCGTTAAGGCTGGGTCTCACAGGCGTAAAACGCGACGTCATTACGCTGACGTAAATGCGTCGCGCACGAAATATCGAGTATACCGATGTTCAGACTGAAAGCAACGACGTGAGGTAAATAAACGACGTCGTTTAGCTATTGGCTAATTACTGTGACATCATTTGAAGTCAGCTGATTCAACATGGATAGCGAAACTCAAGAACTGTTTTATTTATTGATGGCTTCATTTATAAATTTATTGAATGTCATGGTTTTGCAGTCGCAAAATTCAAAATCTAAAAGATCTCTATGGATGCGAGATATATATCGTTTCAGAGAGCAACAAAGTTTCAACAATCAACTCCACATAGTATCTTCACTACTCGCCATACTGAGTTACGAAATAAAACAATCTTTCTTCTGATTGGACGAAGGTCAACGTACTCTTGGTGCAGCGGATAAAGTTGAAGAAAAGTCATCTCCGGCGTAACTACGCAGTCTCTAGAATATACAGGAAGTGACATCATCAGCGTCGATACGCCGAAGTATTTACATCGCGTTTTACGCCTGTGAGACCCAGCCTTTAATCTTGACATCCAGGTCTGCACTTGCACGAGTTTGTACGGACGTGTTTCATATACGTCGGTACGCACATGAAACACGTCCGTACGAGCTCGCGCAAACGCAGATCTGGGGCCCTAGTCTCGAGTTTATCGTGTTACAACGCATTCATGTTAGCAGTATCACATGACACCAACTCGCATGTTTAGACAGAATTGATAGGGAGTTAGCAGTATCACGTGACACCAACACGAATGCGTTTTAACATCATAAACTCGAGACTAGGACCCCTGTATGTAAAGATTAACGCGTCGCGTGTCGTGTGAGTGAAGGGGCAGGATGAGAACTTACATATCTTCGAATTTACATAAGTCGTGGTATTACTGTAATTTACTTTTCTCATTATTTTTCAAAAAAATATTTTCAATTTTTTTCTAAAAAACACTTTTTTGGATTTTGTCCAATTTCACCCTACGTCCCCGAATATCTAGAGCAGGACTGCACAGACCGCGGCCCGCGGGCCGTATGCGACCCTCCGTTGACTTGTTGGCGGCCTCCTCACCATGTGTTAATTTAACAAGTCATACAATCAACGAAATATTACGTGTAGTTTTGAACAATGCACTTTCAAATAATACTGTGAAATAATTTTTACAGTGGCTCGATAATAATGTTTTTAAGCAATAAGAAAAAAAATAATAATCATATTTGTAATAATAAACATCTTTTAATTTTTACTGTATTTACGTGTGTGAAATAGATGATTTAAAAAATTGTACATGCGCACATGCATTGCCGCTTAACTAGTGAAAATTTAGAATTGTTAAATTTTGTTAAATCAATGCAATACCACGCATCCAATTAAAAATTCTTTGTTTACTTTTGATTATGTTGCTTTGTAACATGTAATTAATAAACATGATACGATATATAACTTTTGTAGTTGTTTTTGGCGGCCCTCTTACAAGCCACAGCGAGTATATGCGGCCCTTGGTCTTAACAAGTCTGTGCATCCCTGATCTAGAGTATCCCAGGTTGAAGTTCAGAAAATCTGATCACTTTACATAAACCGCAGATCGCTTCCGTTTGTTATGAATTAGCATTGACTTACGGTTCCAACACGCGAATGTCTACAAAACAAAACGATTTTCGAATAATTTTAATATAAAAATAGTTTTAATTTAATTAAAATTAAACTTAATTAATCAATTAATTTCGTTTCAGTTTTGCGCTTTACCACTGCTGTGTATTAATTAAAACAGAAATAATATTTCTGCGATGCAAAAACTAACAATAATTTTTCTAAAATTTTATAACATATTATTTAACTTATATAAAGGTAATTTTTTAAAAAATTAAAGCGGTTATCTTACAAATTAATAAAAAGTCAATTACTGTCTATATTATTCAAAATATAATAATAAAACTAATTATAAATCCTAAATTTCTTTTTCATATGCTAGAAACTAGATATTAAAGAGAAAAATGTACTAATCCAATTTTTTAAATTAAAATGACAGTAATTAATAATTTGCAGTAAAACAGAACGGATTAAAAATGTGTTATCTCTAATGTTACGCTGAATTAAAGAAACATTACGCTTAATTAACAAATGTCACAATTGATGTTAAGCGTAAACCTTGAACACTTACATTATCCCGACGTGGAGCGTATCCGTAACGATAAAGACATTTTCTAATATAGCGTCTTTGACTATCATGTCATCCTGACATTTGTGTGTTTGAATTTATGTCATCGTGGCCCATTATTGGTGGCCAAACACGTCTTTGGCCAGTTAAGCCGAGACTTTTCTGCGCAGAATAGCAGAATGCAGAAAAGTTTCATTCTGTTTTGGTTCTGTTTTCTGCAAAACTAGTTAGCCCCTGGTCTCTATGTGCCCAAATACACCAAAAACGAAACATTTGTTTCTTATCTGTCAAATTTGAGATTTTTCATTTATTTAGCATAACCTTGTATATAATGCTTTTGCTTGTTTTTTTTTTTCCCTCTTCAGACCAAACTTTGAAATTTTCTTCACGTGAAATTAGCAACTAACAAACTATCGATTTACCTTTTCAGTTATTTAGATAATAATTATAATTTTTATCTTAAAATAAAAAAATGTAATTTCTGAAACGAATAAAATTTTATTTAAATTCTGAAATAAATTAATTATTATTTAAATGCAGCATTTATGTAGCTTCGAATGCAAACTGAACAGACATTTTTCGATCGAAAAAGACAGAAATTGAAGTCAAATAACAAAAAGAAATACAAACATAAATAGGGTGAACTACGAAATTTAAAGCAACTTTATAAAAAGATTGGGATTTAGTTTTCTAAAAGACGCAATTAAAGATTTGAAGTGAGAGGAGTTGAGTTTATGTAATCTTTGTTCTTTTTGTCATAAAGGCGGGAATATTTCCTTATGTTTTCGATAAACTTTTCAGTATTTACAGCAATCGTCGCTTACTTTCCGCCATATTTTAAACATATATGATATCATATATATATAAACAATGCTACAATTGATTGTAGTTAGGCAGAAACCTCCAGCAGAATGAGAAAGTTGAGCTGTGCTAACGTCAATTTTCTGCTCTGGCTAGATATGCGTAAATTTCTTTCTGCTTTTTTCCTCTGTTTCTACTATTCTGCGCAGAAAAGTCTCGATGTATTATAGATTTTATTGACAACAGTATCCGCTCCGTGACCATAACAAATATAGTATATTTAAAGTAAAAACTGGTTAATTTGAAATTTATTAATTCAGAGTATAGTACTAACTATACAACTTTTAATTATCATTAAGATGAATAATTCAATGGAAAGAAGAGATTATCAAACAGTACTGTGAATACTTTTGAGTACATTTTTCAAATAGGACATTGCTTCTCTCTTCCAAACATCAATATTGCATACAGTACAAGAGTTTGATTGTTATTAGTATCCAAATCATTATTTAATATACTTTATTTTGATATGTAGTCTGCATTAAATAATTAATTATTGTAAGGTTGGAAAATAGCTGCCTTTCATTATTTGATAATTCGATCTCTTTCAAATTTTGTATTAATATTGTTTGATAGTATAACAGCGAAACTAGATCATATTCTGAAAGAATTATTGGTATTATAGTAGAATATTCGAAAACTTGGTGATAATTCAATTAAATTAATTTTTGTTAATCTGGAATCAAGATTGCAAACGTAAAAGTGTATATGAAAAATTACCAAAGTATAGAAGTATTACGAGTTTCATTTAATAAATCTTGAAGTGATGTTTGATCGTACTGTTTACTGTATATAAATAATAAATACTTTCATTTTGGAAAATTCATTTTTTAATTTGGTCTTACTTGTATAGTTTTGAAATGTTTTCAGAAAAATATTTAATTTATTAAAACTTTCAGAAAATTTTGTATAAATATATAATAATTGTCAATGTACACATTATACATAGAAGTGAGGTACAATATAATGAATTTGAATAAAAATAATGATTTTTCGAGTAAAACCAGAAAAATTCTTTGAAATACAGTAATCATATAATTCGAAATTCGATTTTTTTTGTTCTAAGTATAATGTACACATTATACATAGAAGTGAGGTACAATATAATGAATTTGGATAAAAATAATGATTTTTCGAGTAAAACCAGGAAAATTCTTTGAAATACAGTAATCATATAATTCGAAATTCGATTTTTTTTGTTCTAAGTACTTCGAATTAATGAAATTTTACTATATTTAGCACATATTAATTAAAAGTAATGTGAATGTATTCTTATGTGCAACACTAAGAAAAATTCTTAGAAATATTCTTTTAAATTAATATGTTAAATTTAATTTAATCAACTTAGTTTAACAATATCAGACGAATATCTATGCCATAAGGTCACGAAAAATAAACAAATACCACAGTGGCAATTAGCTAATTAGTTATTCTTTCAGCCATCTTTTCAAATTCAACTTTTATAACTGATAGTTTAATGAACTATGATTTTAATACAGTACAGTATTTGTTCAAGTTTCAAAGTGGACTTTGAGCACCAATTACAATTAAAACTTTTCAATGTTTAATGAATTTGAAAATTATTATTTTTAGTTATCTGAAATCAATATAGAAAATTATGATACTAAGCATAGTAGTGCATAAGCAATTAATATCAGGTCATCCCAAAAGTAATGCTGTTTTTAGCATTAAATTTTGAAAGGATAGAAAAGTTGTTAATTTAATCAAGTATATATTCTCCATTTGATTCAATAATACTCTTTCAACGTTGTGAAGAAAAGTTAATTTAATCAAGTATATATTCTCCATTTGATTCAATAATACTCTTTCAACGTTGTGAAAGCTTTAAAAATTCATGTTTAGACAAGCTGAGACATGTTTGAACAAGTACAGTATAATATGGATAAAATACATTAATTGCTCGATGTAATTTTTCTTCATTTTTACACTCTTACTCAAATTATCGAAGAACATTTTTAGCCCATAATATAATTTAATAATAATGAAATTTAGGAATTATATATTTAATTAATTTAATAAAACAAGATTAAATAGAATTTTATAATAAAGTTTTCTTATTTTTACATTAAATCAATTTTAGGGAGAAAGAAAAACAAAAAAAAAAAATGTTTACTATCTGCACTATATTTTAATAATATATTATTTAAGCTTATATAAACACTATAACAACTATCCTACCAAATAAAAAATCACAATATTTGAATTTTTTGGTAATTTAAAAAAATATCACAAATTAAGTTGTTATATTTCAAAATGGGGCAACATTGTATCATATGATTTTTACATAATAAAAATGGCAGCAGATCTTCAATTTTCTAATGAAACTATCATTATTATTAAATTAAGCAAGATTTTAAAATAATTTTTACCCAGATTACAATTTATTTTTCAATTTTATTAACAAAATTAGTGCCCCTATTGCAATTACCTAGATTTGTCTAATTATATAACTGGCTCTAGATATAGTACATCCCATGTACAATATGGCAGCTTAACTAACCTAACTTAGCCTCTTTGCATAATTAGTGAGTCCAATGGTGGTAGTATTATCAGCCATATTTATTCCTAAAAAATATCTATTCTCAATTACGTTATTAAAAATGTGCATATATTGGTGAATGTTTGTATTTAAATGCACTTTAAACCTGATTTATGAGATTAAAACATTCTTGGGAAATGCTTGTAAATTGAATTCTCATAAATCAAAATCTAAATACTATTAATTTAGATTAAATTAATTATAATGCATTCCTGAACCTAAAACTGTCAGTTATTTTTCATTGAAATATCTTGAAATACCATCTAATTATATAAAAGACGATAAAATAATTTCTATATTCTATAATTATAGTTAATTGTTATGAAACATCCTAAATAACACAATTTTACTAGAGAGAGAGAGCCTAACAAAGAAGACAGTTATCAGTGTGAAAATAATATAAAATTTTAGATTCATCCAAACAGATATGCTGCTGTTTATGGGGAATATCCAGATTCAATTCCAGGTCTCACACCTTTAGATTTTTTGAGAAAGTTCTATGTCCAGTCTGTTGAATCCATTCTTTAATCTTCCAGTTAATCAATCATGGAGGAGTACAGTCCATTGTGGATAGCCCTACTATTTAATAACTACTAATTGGAAAATGGTATAAAAATAAAAACGAATATCTGTAATTGCACTGTAGTTTACTACTATTTGGTTAGAAAGCAATGCAAAAACTATGAAGACAAATGTCTCCAAAAATTAATACTTGCCATGGTTTAGTAATTTCATAAAACATTCTTTGGAAAAAACATTAACCATAATAATTCAGTACTGTACATGCATTAATTAATCAAAAACAAATGATATAATATGGTGTTGCATATTACATCAAAAACAAAGAAAATATAATATAAAACATTTGAATTCAATGAAAATATTATTTTGCTGCTGAATTGTTGTATGTTAAGATATTAAATTACAGTTTAAAAAAATCCAGATTCAATTTCAAACCACACAGTTTTCTGATTAGATTTGGTTCTAAATCTATCATCCATTATTTATGACCAATCCCATAAATGGAGATCATGGAATTGGCAGGATTTGTCAAGTAAGTACACTTCCAATTGTAAGGACCTGGAATCGAATCAGATTCCCATTTGAAATATATTGATATATATAAGATTTCATGTGGGATAAAACAAGATAGATATTGATGTTAATTCCAGTTATATTCCACCATATTAAAAAAGCCTGCTTTAATTAACTTTTAAAACATTTGTTCATTAAAAATTTTTTTGCAAAATCAAGGTAAAGCTCATAAATCAAATTTTTGGTACAAATTATATTTGCTTATGAAATCAGGTTCTTATAAACCAGGGTTGATCTGTACATTCAAAACTAATTTATTCTTCTTTTTTAGTGAGTAAACGTATATTTTATGAAAATATGGATAATTATTTTACAGATGATTTTGGATATCAGATTTGTGTTCCTTGCAATTATTAATTCATTCTCAACTTTCCATTCCATTCAATTGCACAAAATTTGTGTTGCATATTATGGTTCTTATTATTTTATCATTTAAACTTTGTTAAATATTTTTGTTGAGATTTGGAAATGTTAGAAACTTTTAATATTTTTGCTCATTTTTTTTGATATTTCTGTCAAATAAACTCTTCAAAATCATATTTTGAGAAATATGATTCAGTATGATTGCATCCTGCTCTTTATCTAGGTTTACTTTTTATGTTGTAATGTAATGTTTCAATGCTATTAAGTCTGAAATTTTGTGTTCAATAGTGAATACTGAATTTGGAAAAGTTTTAAAATTATAAATTATCAATTTATTTTAATGAATGTCATATTGTTCTAATACTTGATAGTTGAAGATCAGCTTATCTACAAGTTTCTAATTGTTACCAATTTTAAACTCAAATTTCAGCTTATGAGTATATATGATAATTTAATGGCAAATATTATTTTTGAATAAATTTATAAGCTTTAGATAAATTTTTTTATCATTTGATTGCTATTAATGCAAACTAAACAAAAGAAGTCCATTTGCACATAAATAAATTTATCAATGTTTATTGAAATAAATTTACAGTTACTAGTTAATTAGATATACAAATTAAATTTTAAAAACTTTTTTATTAATTTTTTGTATATTTAGATTTTATAATATAGGATAAAAAGATTAAAAAGTCTGATTTTTCAAATTATTGTATTCAGTATAAAATTATATTCTACTGTATTAATAAATGATATTCTTTAGTAAGTCTCTCATAAATAATAATAAAAGGATGTTTAATTATTATTACAAAAGTCTAAGATTCTTCAATCCAAATTAAATTTTTCTGTTTAAAGATAAATATCTTTAAACAGAAATGTGTAAAGTGAATGTGTTATATGTATGAAATTAGATTTGGCTTGGTGTATTAATATTGGATTGCATTTCATACATAATTCCTATGTTTAATAATTCATTTACCTCTACTGTTATGTGATTTTGTTTTGCCCTAATGGCATTCATTGAGGAGTGCTGATTTGCATAGATAAGTGTAATCAGAAAATAAACTGAAATATGTCCTAACTCCTCATATATCTAAATATTTTTTCTTATATTCCTTTATATAATTAAACACTGTTTTGTATTGCAGATAATATGATAGGTTTAAATGTAAATTATATAAGAAAATTGTATAATTTTTGGATATTTAAATCAGACAACTCTGATGTATTAACATAATGAAATAAAAATAAAATTGTTATTCAACAACTATAATTTTTGTAGTGGAAATATATCAAATGGAACAAAGTCTAGCTGAGTTTGGTTTCCCACTATATTTTATAAAATTATTTTATAATAATGATTTTTAATTTGCAAGCACTTTTTCACCTAAGATCATCATCTTAAAATGAGTCTGTTTAGTACATTATAATTTTTCAATATACAATATTTTTAATAATTCGATTTCTAATGAATTATTTTTAATCAATTGCAAAAATTAATATATTTTTAAACATTTTTGATTTTTCATATGATAGATATTTTTATGAACTGGTTATATTATTGGTTTGTTCTTTTAGATGAAAATAAATAATACTTCTAAATCGGAAGAGCGGTTCAGCAGGAATGCCGAGACCGATATCGTATGCCGTCTTCTGCTTGAAAAAAAATTATTTACTTATTTATTTATATAGAAATACTATTTTAAATTTTTAGTATTGAAATTTTCTGACAAGCATTGAGATTAATTATTTTTCATAATTGTTGCATCCTGAAAATCACAACTTTAACTAAAATTAAAAATTCCATAGGCTTAGTGTTATAAGTTGGAGTTATATTTCTAGAATGCTTTATTTCTGATACTAGAAGGGATAATATCTGATAATTTTTGTCATCAAATCATTACTGTATTGTTCAATAATGAATAACATGAATTCAGTATTATATGCTGATGTCAAATGAGGATCTACTATAGATAAATATTTTAATGTTTTAGATTTCTGAAGTATTTTTATATTTTAGCAATGATAATGTACTATTTATATAGTTTGAATAATTAATGTTATTTACAATATTAAACAAGAAATTCCTGAAAGAACAAAAATTGCCTACTTTCCGTAACAATAACATTGAATAATCAATGTTATTTACAATATTAAACAAGAAATTCCTGAAAGAACAAAAATTGCCTACTTTCCAAAGCTGTCATTTGAAGTCCAGTAATTTTGTTTTTCCTAATTTTACCAGTATAGATGTTATAATGATGTCATGTTATCAAGATTTTGACATAATTATGGCATCACATATTGTTATGTCATTGTTGCATCATAAATCATTGATCTTTTGTGACATCATTTATTGTTACATCCCAATGAAGTTATAGCAGGACTGTGATGTTATTGTTATACTAATGGGATGCTTTGTTAAGAAATCAAGTAAGCCATATGTTATCCCTATACTGCTAACACTTAGCACTATCTGTTGACACTAATATAAACTAAGAAAAGTAAATTGTAATAAAAATGATTTTTATCCTGAAGGATAAATGATATTATGTTGAGGTTCCTTAAATGGCAGAATATCAGTACCAAATTTCATGAAAATCTGCTGATTAGTTCAAAATTTATTAGTGGGGAACACAGACAGACATTGGCTTTATCTTATAACCCTCCATTTCCTTTTGGAAAATAGGCAAAAACATTAATAGTTGGCAGAGAAGTTTTTCTGATTCATATGATGATCAAGATTATTCATTATTTTTAGAAGATATTGATACTAATCAAATTTTCATATCAGTACCTAATATCTATTATTTTATCAAAATTAGAGAGCTAGTCTATCTTATCCTACAGCAAGAGGAATTTGTGCTCCAGTGATCTCTGAACTGAGGTAATCCATCTTTTCTAAAGTGACCAAAAATTAGGACTCAGATGTAGCATTACCCAAGTTCATCTTGGATTTCAAGGGGGCAACTCGATTAGACTATATTACTGTTGGCTGATCACCAGTATTACGAATTTTAATCTTTATTATGCTTTATGGTTGGTGATTGTGGGAATATGCTTTGTGGTGAGAGATATGAGCAATAAAAAATGGTATTGTATGCTGATGAATGAAAGAACTAAAAAATTGCACATTAAGAATACAGTTGTTGAATGATAATGATTTGTGTAAAGTTGAAACATACTACAAAGGGTGTTTTTGGTTCCTGCATATTCTCCAGTAGGTAATATGAGTGACAATTAGAAAGATAAGTTCTAAGGTAAATTGAATGATGTATATCATTCAATTTAATGTAAATACCATGGCAATGAACAACTTATGACAGAATTGAACAAAGTTGATATGGAGAGATTGGTTGAGAAGTATAGCGACTTAGTGTGAATAAGGGTGCATGTCCATCTGAAAGAAAAACAGTCGCGAGAGACTGTCAGAGAGGGAATTTCACAAATGAATACACCCGAGATTAGGCTCGCAGGCTCTAAAGTCCCCTGAGATTAGCTCGCAGGGGTGTGTCCATTTGAAAAATTCCCTCTTGAGAGGTTTTCTCTCACAAGGAGAGGACTCGAGGGCGTCCAGATTAGTGTCCATTTGAAAAATTCCCTCTTGAGAGGTTTTCTCTCACAAGGAGAGGACTCGAGGGAAAATATCATAATTTGAATTTTGCAATCATATTTTATGCTTCTTAATTCATAATAATATTAGTAAAACTGGTAAAATTATAACATAGCGTTTCAAAGAATTCGTCTGCTCAGTTTTCACACAATTTATTAAGGAAAATATCGCTCAACTGCTGCTGAAGAATGAGGTAAAATAAATGAGATTTGTCATAAGATGTTACACAATATCATAATTTGAATTTTGCAATCATCTTTTATGCTTCTTAATTCATAATAATATTAGTAAAACTAGTAAAATTATAACATAGCGTAAATATATATCTTTTTCAAATTATTATAATTATTAAATGTATCTATTTCCTCAATAAGGTTCAAAACCCAAGATTTTCTAAAATTTTCGAAATAAAAACCAAGATCCCAAGACTTCAATAAAAACTCAAGATCTTGGGAAAAACTCAAGCATTGGCAGCTCTGCATCTCACGGGAAGGAGCCCAACACCGACCTCTGCCGGTCGTTTTATATTCCATCTCATTTACATAAACAATATTTATCAATAAAAATTCGTAATATATTATAAAAAAATTTCCTAATATTATTACAGTAAAACTAATTACTGATGAGCTATCACCACTGTTACAATTTATTAGAAAAAGCAAAATATTAATACGAAAAATCCCAGCTGTATCGGATTCAATATGGCGACAAGACAACAAAACAGTCCTTTTCCTCCACTTCAACAGGCAAAAAAAAACATTTTTTTTCTTTTTTCTAACATTAATACGAAAAATCCCAGCTGTATCGGATTCAATATGGCGAAAAGACAACCAAACAGTCCTTTTCCTCCACTTCAACAGGCAAAAAAAAACATTTTTTTTTCTTTTTTCTCCGTCCTCGATTCCTCACAGTAGTGATGCATATCAGGGAGATAAGAAACTTGAAAACAGTTTTACAGCCATCTTTATTTGTATTATTTTAACAGATGTCGCCACTTTTTCACTAACGTAGACTGCTAAATGACGGGGTAATCGGTAGGGATTGGCCGCATGGAAACGCTTCGGCTTCCCACTCTGGAGGACCCGGATTCGAGTCTCGGGTCCCACTTCTTGAAAATATTTATCATGGGGTCCGGGCCCGGTCCGTCCTCCACAATCCGGCTAACCCTTTCGCAGGGGTGGGCAGCCTGTGGAAGGGATTGTTTCGACCCGCCACATAATATTCAAGAATGGAGTGTGGCGTCATCCGTTGATAAAAAAATAAAATAAAACTATTGAGAATCATGAAGATGAATTTCTTAATTCTGAAAAGCATTTAGCAAAAAAAAAAACGAAGGGGCGAAACAAGTCCTTCCGCAGGCTGCCATCCCTGCGGAGGGATCAGTCGGATTGTGGAGTAAGGAGATTGACTGGCTGGGTCCAGTTAGGTTAGATTGGTTAAGTCTCCATACCGCACGAGGTACTATATCTGGCGGCAGCCACTTATAGAGCCATCACAGGTTGGCCAACACCATGTTGAACCTCATGATGGGGTTCAATGGATCGGGCTCGGATCCCTCCTGAAAAACTGGAGATATTGGACCCGGATTTGAACCCGGATTCTCCATTGTTATAAGGCACAGCTTTAAGACGGGACCTGCTAGACCCGGACATCATGATAAATATTTCCAAAAGATGGGATTCGAGAATTGAACCCCGGTCATCCATAGTGAAAAGCCGAAGCGTTTCCACTCGGCAGCCATTTTTATAAATTTGAACACAAAAGGAAAAAAATTTTACCTGAAATTATATTATGCATTTTTATTATTACTTGTTTTATTACGAAGTTTGTTATAAAGTTGTACGAACTTCATCTTGTTGACAAAATGTACATACAGTCATTAGTAGAGTATGTTTAAATAAATTTTGACAAGTCAATCTTTAACATATATAATATTATCTTGCAAAAATTTTAATTCAGTTTGCTATTGTTGTTTATTAATTAGAGTGCTTTCTATTCATGTGAAATTTGAAGGCATGGAGCAGGCTATTAATTCTTAACAAGCCAGTATGTTTTTGTTATGGAAATAGAAAGTAAATACCTCTGAAATTATTGAGCACTTAAAAGCTATTTCCAGACTATCTACTCTTTTTCTATAAAAAGAAAATAATGGCTTGTTAAAATTAACGACGACTTTGATAGCTTTAACTTTTACGCGAATACAAAGTACAACATATTCAACTTAACAAATAACAAAAGCAAACCGAATGAATTTTTTGCAGGTGAAAGATGAACTTAACAAGACTTGTTTATGCATGTACTAATTGCGCAATAGAACAAAATTCTTAGAATTTGTAAATAATCCTCTTGTCGGTCGGATTGGCTGCATGGAAATTTTTCCGATTGTTTGTAAAAAATGAGATGAAAACTTGATGTCGAAGAAAAGGAATAATTTTGGACATAGCAATACCTTACACTTCCCAATTAAATGGGGAAGCAAAAAATCTCAATCGTAGGCTTCTGGACGAAGCTCGAATCACTGATTTTTCATTCTGGACTAACGAAACAAATTTTGGGTGAAGTTACAAGAACAGCAGCATATACAGGGCGATAATGAAAGCTCTGAGGTACTTTTAGGGATAGTAAGGCGGATATAGACAAGCAATTTGAAATAATGAATCCTGAGCAGCAACGGGAAATGAAGACGCTACAAAGTGTCAAAGTTGGGGATAGGCTTCCTCCCATAACAAACACCGGCTTCACTGTGGTACAATGGTGCGGCTAGGATCAGTGTCCTTTGGTTTCTGCAATGCGGGTTTGTTCGCAACCGATCAGCGATCTCTAGTCCATTTTTTTTTTGTTAACAGATGACGCCACTTTCCACTCAGTATGAGTACTAAGTGGCGGGGCGAAACAAGCCCTTCCACAGGCTGCCCACCCCTGCGGAGGGGTCAGCCGGATTGTGGAGGACGGGGATCGACGGGCCGGGCCCGGACCCCATGATAAATATTTTCAAGGGGTGGGACCCGAGACTCGAACCCGGGTCCTCCAGAATGGAAAGCCGAAGCGTTTCCACGCGGCCAATCCGGCCGACTCTCTAGTCCATTGACGTCATTCAGCAGTGGAAATTGTAATTCAGGCAACTGAAGGAATACAGAAAGCACTTAAGGAGCAAAACACTATTTCGTCAATTGATCCTGAATACAACGTTTTTGCTTTAAGGAAACAGCAGTTATGGTCAGTCCATCATAAACACACTTAAACCTAATTACCTTATTTCCTGCGCCCCTGAAATCAATGCGAATGGCCACTACGGTGTCGGCCGTTATTTCGTGTTTACATTTGCTATTAGCAGGGCGCGTAATGGTTGAAGAGTTTATGTTTCCCGAGTTGGTTGGCATGCTTCATGTTTTTGGAGAGACTCGCCGAAATGAACGAGAAGCACAGCGGCTGTATGCTGAACGATATCCGGACAGACGACTCCGTCACCATGCAATCTTTGCATCTTGTTGCTTAATCTTCACCGAAGTCGTGAAGGAAAACAAACCTGCCTATGGAGCCAGGAGGCTGGCGAACCCAACAGTTTAAGGAAAAAGTGTTGGTCAAGATAGCAGCTAAACCGTCAACCAGCATCCATGCGATCGTGCATGCTATGAGGGTCAATAACTTGAACGTATAGAGGTGTTCAATCACCAGCAGTTGCACTCTTATCACAGAGAGATGATGCAGGCGCTGCGTAAAGCTGACTTTACTTTCTGAGTTGATTTCTGCAGGTAGTATCTGCACCGTTGCGTCGATGATCCGTATTTTCCCCATATTGTGCTGTTTTCCGACGAAGCATGCTTTTATCAAAGATGATCTGTTCAATAGCCGCAACAGTTATGTGTGAGCGGAAGAAAATCCATACTCAATACACATCTGCGATCAAGTTCGGTTTTCCATCAACATTTGGGTAGACCTCCTCGGCGATCAGCTAAAGGTCCTTATGTGTTGTCTCCTCGCCCGGCCGGACAAACATACCGGGTGTTCCTGGAGATATGCCCGGCCTTCTGGAAAATGTGCTCCTTGCAATACGCAGGTACAAGCTTCTATCCGCGAATATTTGGGCACAATCTTTCCAAATCGATGGATTGATAGAGGGGGCATATCCCATGGCCACCGCGGTCATCGGACTTGAATCAGCTCGATTTTTCTTCTGGGCACATCTGAACAGTCTTGTTTAGGCCACTCCATTATGACGGCAGAAGAATTTGTCGCATGTATTAATGCTGCTAGTGCGATAATCCAGACCATACGGGAAATTTTCGAGCGAGTGCATTAAAACATGCAGCAGTGTTTCTATGCTTGCAACGAGGTGGGTAGTGCTCATTTTGAGCAGCTGATACAACCTCACCATTTCCATTTTTGTTGCAGTTACGTAGCGATCAATGCTGCAAATAACAAATAAAACCTATAACAACAAATAAAACCGATAAAAATAACAAATAAAAATAGCTAATAAAACAGAGAGATATTTATTGTGGGGAGAAGCCTATCTCTCAAATTTGATGCCCTTTAGCAATTTACAAAGTTTTCCTATTGCCCTTCGCGTCGTATCGCGAGGATCATTGCATCGCAAGGAATACGTGCAATCAAATTGTCTTGCACAAGCGTAGAATATTTTAACTTCACTCTCCGATGATAAGAGATTGGTCATGTGATCGATTCAGTGTCGCTGTCGTCACATATTTCAAATCCAATAGCAATTAATTTAGAAAAGAATATTAAATTTCTTTGAATTTTCCTCATGATCAAAAAGCTGCTTCATATTATATAATAACTGTTATAGAATATACAGTAGTAATTTAATATGTTTCACATATAAACGTAAAACAGCGGAGAACAGACTAGTCAATAAAAATTAAAATTTTATTTTGATTATTGATGATTAGTTCCATGACATGAAAATTTTTCATATGGAACTAATCATCGTTTTTAATACAGTCGATTCTGGTTATTCTCATATTCAATTATTCCCGAAAATTTATTTGTAACCACAAAATCGATTTTCGCGCAGCTTTCGCGCTTAATCGCGGACTCCCGCTGAACGGCGAAAATACTGTTACCAATAAACTTTCTCTCTCTCTAATAAAGGAAATTGTTTGTTATCAAATGTAGTCTCTATATCGTTTTGCCGGAAAAGTCTCTATCTATCCTTGCTTACCCCACAGACCGCAGGTAGTCCAAAAGTCTGTAATATCATCACAGATCCCACAGAAGAATGTGACCCTATGCTTGAATGTAGGCTCAAATTTAGACTCTTAACTTCCTGACATCCTAACCTTCTACCTCCTAACCTTCCTGCATTTGCTCTTTTCGCCAAAATTTTAGAAGACCTGAGGTAAAAAGCAATGCAGACAAGGCTGACGCAGTTTTTCAACAAAGTTCAGAAAGACAATGTGTCAGCGGCCACATCAAACAACTACCCATTAAAAATAAGATTTTATTTACTACATTATTTAATTTTTTAAAACATTAACTGAGATAACTGTAATTATAATATTGTATATAGTACTGTACACTGCATATATGTAATTATTTGTAAGTACGGTACTGTAATACACATTAAATAAGGTGTCTTTAAACAGAAAAACACACATAAAGCAAGGATGAAAATGTTGGAAAGAAAGGATCGCAGGAACCTAACTCTATATTCTCTATATTTTAATATTATTTAATATTCGCGAAGAATTTATAAACTTGAGTTTAGAACGTACCCATATACAGCGTCGCTGTCGTTATATAGCGACGCTGTACCAGATCACCACATATGTCCGATTTTTTCTTTCGATTGGGGATTACAAGTAAATCTTCTTGCGATCACACACCGCCTGTCTTCGCTGCCCTATTTACGTGCTTCCCTCATTTACCCCCACCTACATTTTTGCATTTTTACGTCCCTTTCTAATCAGGAAGATTACTAAGGGGCGGAGCCAGCTCCAACCACTGGCTGCACCACATCCGAGGAGGGGGCCGGATAATGAAGGACGGGGATCGCTGGCCGGATCAAGAACCCCGAAAAACTTTTCAGTTGATGCTGGACCCAGGATGCGAACCCGGATCCTCCTGCGTGGCATGCCAACGCGTTACCACTCGGCTATCCGGCAGCCGCCCCCACCTACTTCTAGAGGTAGGTGGGGGCAAAGACTGCTGAATGCCGCTGTCTCTCAGCAATACTGCCACATATTTGTGAAGCTAAAAATAAGATTCATTTTTATTGATATTTTTATTCGATTATGTTATAGATATAAATATTATCGAGTGTTAATATATGAAGCTTCGCTTTTAAAATATTCATGATTATTATAATCTCTCTTCTTGACGATGAATTAATTTTCTAAGTCCCAAACTCGAATAACTCCAACACAAACCAAAAATATTTGAAAGTAAATAACACTTATTATTCGATAAATACACTTCGGATCGGAGATAGTTTCTTCTTCAACGAGAATGAAGTCATTTTTTCATATAACTTATTTTTTTAATACCGATGTAGGAAATTATTTTTTCAAATGCAAAAAATCTGCTCTTGAACTATCAATAGACAGAATTCTATAAACTAATTCTCCAATCATTAGATTTATTTTTCGCATGGTAGCAGCCATCTTAAAAATGACGTCAAAGTCTGTGCCCACCACTGGTCTACAAGCGTCAACCGAACAAATACTATGGTTGATGTGGTGAGTTAGTGTTGAATATACTAATGACGTCACTGGAGAATTTACAAATAATTTAGCGAACATGGTTTACATCGCTGATGGAAAGTGTTAATTTAAAAACACATCCAAAACACTCGTGCCGCGTAGAAATGGGTTCGCATTCCGGGTCCGGCATTTGACGAAAAGTTTTTTCGGGGTTCCGGGCCCGGTGCAGAGATTCCTGCCCCTTCCTCAAGTATGGATGCAGCCCGTGGTTGAAACTGGCCCAACTCTTACTTGTTAGTAATCTGATAGATAGGAAAGCAGCGTAAAAATATCAAAAAACTCATTGAAAATATTTATCATGTGTTTCGGGCCCGGCTTGTAGAACCCCGCCTCCACAATCCAGTTGACCCCTCCGCAGAGGTGAGCAGCCCTATGGAAATTTCGCCTCATCATTTAGTGTTCTTCTAGAATGGAAAATGGCATTCTCTGTTGGCAAAAAAACCTATAAATATTAGTTTTTAGGCTTTTAATATTGTATAGAAAATTTTATAACATTATATATATATGCGCACACTTGATCACAGATTACTAATACTTGACCCGAATGACTCTATAGCAAAATCATCCATATAGAATGCCGCACGACAACTCCTGTGATCCAGTTGTTTCCAAAAGATTCACTGACCAACCCCTCATACTTCGCTTATCTATATACGGACGGCTTTGAAGTTAATAAAATGTCAATTATTTTATTTGATTCGGCTGATAAAATCGTAATTAAGTTATCTCGAAAAAAACGTATAAATCAAAAATTTCTTTATTGAAGACTTATGCAAATTTTTTAATAAATTATTTATAAAAAAATTATCATCTTGAAAACATCAATAGATTATGAGATAGAGGTTGCAATATATATTAATTCTAAAATAGAATTAATTAAGTGATATATGAGTACTTTTCCGAAAATCTGCAAGCGTTATTTTAAGCCGTATTTTCTGCTAATTCATTTCAGTTTTCCACATACGTGATTATAAAATGTAATTTTAAACTGTTTTTGGTATTTGTATTATGATTTATACCTGCTTTAAACAAAGTATAGTACGAGGAAATTTTCATATCTTCTCGGACTGGCTCTTGTGTCCCCTTGGCGTCGACGCTATGTTCACTCAAGGATCACATATGGATGTAATTCACTTCTCTATTTTCATTTTATGAGTGCCACGTTTTTTCCTATCGCTAATAGTTCTTTTGTAAGGCATTCTTTCAATATCAAATAAATAAATATAATTATACAACGAAAGTTTGCAACATTCCTATTTTGGTTACATAATTTTCTAAAAGTGTTATATTGACTGCCATTGGATGGAAGCGGTATTATTGAGGAATGATTGAAGATGGTCTATCTATACACATGCTTATATATATTTTTATAGGCAATGACATCATATGAAGTCATTGGGATACAATGAACTGCTGTGCTAGTTATAAAGAGGAGATTTTCGTTTTTTATTCTTTGTGATGACATCTTACATTACAGTAAGACGACACGCAGTATGGTAATTTTAAGTATTTAGATAATCGACGGTTTAGAGTTAAAAAGAATTTATAAAACATGAATTTTTCTCACGATGATAACAGCTATCGACGCCATGATGTACACTGCTCCAATCTATTTTCTTCATCGATGTTGATTTTTCCTTGGATTTTTCTAAAGATGTCATATATATGGCGCCATCTCTTGGGTAACATAAAATATCATCAGTAACTGATTTTCGACAATTACAGTTAGATTAAAGATCATTAAAAATAAAAAATATCATACAAATCTGTATAAAATTTTGTATCGATTGACACTAGAAATATCTTCCTACTTAAGGAAAAAAAAAATATATATATATATATATCAACGAAACGATGTATGCCCAGCCATCTATCAGAAATTTTTGAAACTTCATCATTATATCATTTTTCGACAATTTCAAGGAAATCAAAGGCTACGTTCAGCAGACTCAACAGTTTTAAGTGAGCAGATGAGTTGTAACGGTAGCGGTTGATGTATCTGCTGAACGGCAAGTAGTAACAGGGAGCGCGATTATTGAAAGAAAATGAAGTCTGTTGTAAACACCATTAAATACGTATACTTTATATATCATCATTTGTTCCTTTGGATTAATAGCATCCATGGGCGCAGCCATCTTGAAACAACTCAACATGTTGGATAGTAGCGTAAATGAAATCCGCTACAAACGTGACGATAGTAACGCTACCCTGAAGACGCGTTCAGCAGAAAATCTCTCAACTGTTCCACAACAGTTGAGTCTGCTGAACGCAGCCAAAGATACAATTTAAAAATAAAAACTATTTTGCACATCTACACGAACTTCTGCACCGATTGATATCTCAACTTCCTTAGGCAGAGTAATAAAAAAGTTACTAAGATCTCAAACTCGAATGTGTCTTAATATATAAGTAAGTTAAACGATTTATAATTTATTCTAAAATTAATAGTTCTGAAAACAGAAAAGTAGCTTTATTAAAATCCAAACAAACTTTCTTATCTGGCTAATTTCTGTTTATACTCTTATGGATGTATTTCTGAATGCCTTAAAATTTTATCAAGCGTAATTTTGTTTCTATGGTAATAAATTATATCAAATATCAAAATATTTTAATAATTACGACTTTAGTTTGTTATGAAATTTGATTGTACTTTGAATATACAATATCTCTTTCGAGACTGTAGTTTTAATTATGGGAGTTACATAATTTGGATTTGAACATTTTATTAAAATAAATATCGATTCAATAATCTGAATATTCAACATATATGGGTTCATCATTTCTCGTTATTTTTATGTTTTCTAATCCTGAACAGATTCAATTGTTTTAATCTTTTCAAGAAAAACTGTATTCTGAAATTGCAATATTCATTTTTTTTTTTTTTTTTTATAAACATCATGCAATTACCTCTGTAATTATAGTTTCTCCTCAGTACATCCTAGCAATTGTTCATCTTTTATTTATAGTTGTATACTGTATAGTATTGACTTAATAGATAAGGGGAACGGGAATAAAAAAGAATCACTATTTAAAGCTTGGCAGGTTCTTCTGTTTAGTAAAGGAATTATCGAGTTTTATCAAGTAAAATGTCTGTAGCTGTTGTTTCTATTCTAGAAATAAAGTAGTTGTGAGTTTAAAATAGTTATTCTGCGATAAATAATTTCGTCATGCCGACGATAACATTAAATATAATTCATATTTATGTCTACGAAAAATTACATAATAAAAACATAATCTTTACAACGATTATTCACCTTCATTTCGCGAAACAACCGAGTATATATTTAGAATTAAACATTAATCAGTTGGATTAAATCTATATAAATCTTTGAGATATGCGAGCAATTTGAAATTGAAGAAAATTGAGATATCTCACTGATACTTCAATTGTTAATTTGTAACTTAGATTGCTACGAGTTTAAATTGATCATTCAAATTTTCGATCCGTAACAATAAGAGAAAATAGAAGTTGTTTTTCAGCAAGTAGATCTAATGAGAACTTTATTTATTTTTTTTAAGTTTCTCTTATTGTTATGATTATGTGAGTCATTGGATACGTAAAAATATTTAACAACTAATAAATAATATATATAATTGAGAAATCTTACTGATACCTCAATTGTTAATTTGTAACTTAGATTGCTACGAGTTTAAATTGATCATTCAAATTTTCGACCCCAAATTGTTTGTCTACATGTTTCCTGTTACATCACAAGTTATCGATTTTATTCATTAACACCCGATATTTTAAACCGCAGCCAAGCTAGAACCCCGTATGAGAAAGTAGTGACAATTTCAAAAGAGAAATGGAAACAAGCCATCGAGGATAAAAAGGTATCACTAAGAAAAAGTGAGACATGGGAATATGTTAAAGTGGAAAAGTCAAACGGTAAAAAATATTAACAAGCGAATGGATGTTTATATTATAAGATGGAAGATACAAAGCAAAACTTGTAATCAAAGGTTTTGAACAACAAAATACATAGATTATCATGAAGTATTTAGTCCAATGGTGAACGTAAGCTCTTCATGCTTACTGCCAGTTTTGTCAATACCAAAAGCTATATTCTTAAAAAGTTTGGCATAAAAACTGTTTTTTTATATGGAAACATGCATGATAAAGTATATATATATCAATTCCTGAAGATATGAAGCAATTGAAAATAAGATACGTCATATAAAAACGAATTTATATGGTTTTAAAGAAGCTCCACTTAGATGAAATGAACACTTTACAGATTTTATGAAACAAACAGATCTGACCCGATTTAATATTGAGAATACATTTTCAGAAATGAAAAGAGGACTATGTTCTTGGCAATATACGATGATGGTGTTCTAATAATTGGAGAAGATGAAAAAGAAGAGTGGCGGAACTTAAAATTTTTGACCCCTCAACAAAATATTATTCGAACCCCTACTACAAAAAAAAACAAATTTTTATCTAAATATTTTTATTAGAAAATAACAGGAAAGAACAAAATTGCATCATTTAAACACAATTGAAAATTATCAAAATAAAATATATTTAAAATTTAAAATTCTTCCTCCTGGATTTTAAATTTGCAAAATCCGTAATCATATTTTTTGTTTCCATATTTTTAGTTACTGCTTCTACTACCGCATTGCTCTGATTCAATGAATGCTTCATTCTTTTCGTGGTGCATTTAATTTTTATTGTATTACGTTGTTAATTTAAAAAAAGGGTAAAGAAAGTATCAAGAGGATTTGGGCCCCCCGCATTGTGGGTCCGACGCATTGTAGTTCCGCCACTGAAAAGAAATTGATAACTTGCTAGTAAATCTAGAAAAAAAAGTGATAAAATTTAAGAATTTAGAGATTTTTAGGAATAAAAATTACTAAAGATCCAGATTGGATGAAGTTCTACTAAGAATCTTATGTACAAACACTTTTGAAAAATACAAAACCAGCAACAACTCCTATGATAAGATTCCAAGGAAATGAAAATCAAGAAAACTTAAAAGAAAACTTTCCATATAGAAAAAAATTTGGTATCAAATAATCAGTTACAGTAATTCTGACTTTGCAGGAGAACAATGAAACAACAACAACAACAACAAAAAAAAAAAAATTCAACTGGTTATATGATCCTTCTTTAAGGGAACCGATCAGTTGGTGATCAAGGAAACAACCTATTGCAGACTCTCGAACACTGAAGCTGAATACATTTCTACTGTAAATTGTGTAAAAGAATTGTTGTTCTTAAAAGCATTAACTGAAGAATTGATAATAATAACTGTAACAGTTACTCTAAGAATGACAATCAAAATGCGATGAAAATACAGGTGATCCCCTACTTATGATAATCCATTCTTATGATTGTCTTTATGATATTTCAAATTTGGCTATTTTCATAGCATATTGACTAAAAATAGTTTTTGTATTATTAAAAATTTACAATCTCCAGATGGCTACCTTGTAAAATAATATTACCTTACCGGGTTCGATTCCGGCCGAATTTACACTTTAGAGGCCGGGTATTGAACCCGGCATAAGTGGTAGGTAGTTAATTCTGGATTATTTTATAACCATGGAGGATCCGGAATCAAATCCGGACGATTTTACCATCTGAAGGATTCGATATCTGAAGGATTTACCATCTGAAGGATTGTTTGTTATTATTACCAAAATTACTACCACTGTGGATCGTTTTCGTCTTACGTTTTTCTCGGATTACAATAGGGTCATCAAAACATAACCATCGTAAATAGAGGATTATCTGAATTACAAACAGTCAATTCAACCGAAGAAATAAATATATAGATGCGAAATTTCATTTTTATAAATGAAAAAGTCAAAGAACGGCTCATCAAAATTGAAAAACTATATTCGGAAAAAATGATAGCTGATATTTTGACTAACAATTAAATAATAATAAATTTTTGAATCATAAAAATATTCTTGTTAGATAAAAAGGAGAAAAAAATATTAAATACTTGTAACTAACGCCTGTATTTACGGAGTTATAAGGTGTTAATGATTGTAAAATATTTTATGTACTGTATACAGGATTAAATTAAAAATATTGTTAATCTTGACCGCTAGATGGTGATTTTTTATGTGGTTTCCCTTTTGGAAGGTATTTTCGCATTCGTATTTTTTTGTTTTGTATACTGTCGAGATTGTAAGTATTATTAATCTTATTACTAACTTAATAAATAATAATTACATTGATAAAGACAAATTTCTAGTAAACTATTTTAGCTAGACTAATTCGCTTTATAAAATATTGTAGAATGTTATAAATGAATTGGAAATATTTTTGCAGTTTTCAGCGGTTAAGGGGTATAACTTCAACATCGCATGCCTTACGCTAAATTATACCCCTATAACTGCTAAAAATTGTAAACATTTTTAAATTCGAATATGGCTACGCTTATTTAATACGCTATTATAAAATTTTCATTATCAGATAGGACATCTGAAGTGTGTTTCGCGAAAAATGCTTCTTTATTATTTTAGATTCAATAGTAGCTAAACAGTGAGAATTTAAATCAAGCCATACGCAGTTATTGAAAAAATGTATGCAAATTTCTGTATGAAATAATAGAGCAAACAGTTCAGATCTTTTACTGCACTTTTATGTAAAGAAATTGCATCTACCCGTTACGTATTGATGAATTCATCAATACGTAACGAGTAGCTAAATGTCGCTAAATGTGTATGCATATTGTAAATCCCTACGGATCGGACGAAGACAAAATTTTAAATATAAGTTTCCTAAAGTATGGTCTTCCATTTAAAAGAAACCCCGTTCAATTTGGTCCAACCAGTTTGAAGATCTCAAAGAAAATGAGATTTTTCGATGATAATATGTAAAGTGATGTCACGTCTTTAATGATATTAATTTTATTATAAGCCGTATATATTATTATAAAAATTCATCTATTTATTTATATCGATTTGCATATTCCCCTCATTATAGATAAATTTTATTATAAGCCGTATATATTATAAAAATTCATCTATTTATTTATATCGATTTGCATATTCCCCTCATTATAGATAAAATGTATGTAAAGCAGGAACAGTTCAATTATCAATAAGGTTCCTGAGCAATGAGGTTAAAAGTACAAGAATAATAAAATTACTTTAAAAAATTAATTTGCTAAATTTATTTAATTTATATTAATTCTTTATATTAAGGTGATAATGGTGATAAAGGCTTTTTTTAATGAAAATACAGAATTCTTAATTTAATGGTATTAAAAATAAAAATTATTAGTATTTTGGCATACATACAGAACAGAAAACTTTGTTTAACTTTTTTAAAAACATAGACTATCACTTATTAAAAGGCCTTTTTCCTGTTAAAACACACAACTTTATATTTACAAAATTTTAATAATTTAACTAAAGTTTTTATTTATTTATTTTTATGGGTGATACAAGTAATTTCTTATAAAAATGGGAAGAACGGAAGTGGAAAAGAAACAGTCGGAGGAAGAAGTGCCGTATGAAATCAGTTTTTTAATAGGAAATAATTCCTTAATTGTCAGACATATTTTAGAAAATTTTAATAATGACGAGTTGGAGAAGATGAAAGAAGTTTGTTCGATGTGGAAAAGAGTTGCCGAGCAAATTATTAGGAACAGAATAATAATTTTACACAAGGTGAGTATTTTTAAGTCAAAAACTCTGTTTCTATTTACATATTTTCTTTGAGACAATTGCCTATAAGCAGTATAATAATCATAAATGGTATCGATTGGATCCTCGTGTAGTTTTTTTTTATCATGAAACATAAACAAAATACCATAATAATGTCGAAAAATCTATAAAGATTTATAATACCAAATACTGAAGAGGTTTATCATGAAACTTAAAATACCATAATAATGTCGAAAAATCTATAAAGATTTATAATACCAAATACTGAAGAGGTACCAATATGCCAAAAAATTAAATGTATAATTTAAAAAAAATCATATTCACTATTTATTAAAATATCGATACCAGTTTTCATCAGTTGATTTAATTATATTTTACTGTTTGTAATTTTATTCCAAACCATATACAGTATAAGAATATGTTAATATTTATAAAATTATTATTAAATATAAGGTGGGTGTATAAGATCTATATTTTGTGCTTAAAATATCTTTCCTCTATATTTAAACTTTTAAGAGATTTTTCGTAATATCTATGTATAACCAAATTTATATCTCAAGAACCATTGAACTGATATTAAATAAGACAATGCATATGTTAATGATTATTTTTAATCAAAATATAGAAAGCGATGTTACGCATCTTGATATGGTATAATTTGTTTTATCTCTAATCAAAACTATACTACAGTATTCATTTTTGGTATAGTTTTACAATTCAGCATGTTAAAGTAAAATAATCAAATGATTTTATCAAAGTTTGTTTTAATTAAATTTTTATTTTAGAATATGGTTATGAAATTTGGCAGTTTTATTTTGTAGAACATCAGCAAGACAATTAGGAAAAAGTTTTAATCTATCTAACCTAAGGATACAAATGATACTACGGCTATTGTATTTTAATTTACATTAATAAATTCCATATAAGATAGGAATATCTTCTCTGTCAGTATATTTCCTCAGTGGTTTCACTGTCACCAGATGGACAAAGTTTGAAGTCTGTTGTACTTTCACCCTGGAAGGAAAATGATTTAAGATACTAACTATATCTTGCCCTCTACAACATTCAGCCGGGTTAGTAGAGTGGACACATTACGACTTTTCTCCAGAGATAGGGATCGAATCCGAAACTTTTAACTCAAAAATGAGTTTGGGCCTGGATTGTTCATCTCTTCTGTTCTCTACAATTCAGTCAAATCTTTAGAGCAGGGATTCTTAACTTTTTGATGACTCTAGACCAGGGCTGTCCAAAAGGCGGCCCACCAAGTCATTTTGTGAGACCCGCGAGGCTTTCACGATTTGTGATGATATATTACTTTTTATGTTTTTTCACTTTTAATTATTACTTTTTTAAGAGATTAATAAAAAGAATCCTAAAATTGAATTATAGTAACTCAATTAATTTTTCTTAATTATTAGTAATTATTTAATGATCAACAAGCTATCAATGACATCACATTTTTATAAGACTCAATCACGTCAATTTTAGTTTTAACTATTTCACTTTAAAGTTTTGAATTGTGACTGTGTTTTAGTTATTTTTTGGTTTCTAACTTTCACCATTTCAGTGATTGTGTGACCGTTGTTGTGTGATTCTGTTTTAATTTTATTTTACGTTTTAATTTAATTTTATTTTACCACGAGTTCGTTGCATTTGTGAAATGAGTGAGAAAAAATGTAAAATAGTAAATGAAAATCGAGTATATAAGATGACTTTTTCATAACAAATAACATGGGTAAAATGCTTTGTTTAACCGAACGTTTTCCTAACTTTTGTGATTTTAGTCGGAAAGTAACCTCAACGTTTGGTAGTACTTATTTGTGTGAAAGTGCATTTTCCTGCTTTGTTTAACCGAACGTTTTCCTAACTTTTGTGATTTTAGTCAGAAAGTAACCTCAACGTTTGGTAGTACTTATTTGTGTTAAAGTGCATTTTCTAACATGAAGATAGTTAAGAATCGATTCAGAATCTATCTTAGATGTAACATTATTCAGCCCTTGTAAATGCTGTTTCCCACCCTTATTTATCATATTAAATAGGTACATACATACTATTTTTATATTTTTTAACTGCCAAAATTAGCAATATAAAAAAAGATTTAGTAAAATATAATTATTATTAGGCTTATCAAATTTCTGTAAATGGTCTGAATATATAGTATGAACAGAAATAATTGTCCAGGCTTTTGTCAATAGTAACAAAAATAAATAAATAAAGGGCAGACAAAAAGAATGTGTGAAGGTGTATAAATATGCATGTATAACCAACTGTTGAGATGATGATAAATTATTATTATTTTTTACTTTGGTTATGCAAATAAACTCATCAAAGTTTATTTTAAAAAGTAATGAGTTCTAATAAACATATATACAAACCAACTTATGCAGTTAATTTACTCAAAAATTTTTACATAAGTTGAAAACTATGCTTAAATTGGATATACTGTCTATCAGCAAATGCACATATTAAAAATATATCAGCAAATGCACATATTAAAAATATATAAACAAAATGAGTAAATGAAATTTATGAGCATATTTTAAGCATATATAAGAAAATTTAAGATTGTAAATGATATTTTTGTAAAAAAGTAAATTGTTTAATGAAGTTTTTACTCTTGTTTTATGGATATTCAAAACAAATAAAAGACATGCACTACATTTCTGAAATAGTGTAAGGAACTAACTATAATTAGCAATTTAATATATGACTGTATTATTATGGAATAATTACTTAAAGGATTAAGAATGCAATAATAAAATTTGAAATAAAAGCTGTAAATTTGATTATGTGACATGAATATAATTATAATGATTAATCAATATAAGAAAAAAAAATCGAAATTTTAAAATTATACATTATTATTTATTAAAGTTGCTATATATTTATATTTCCATTTTTTAATTATTATACAAGTAGTCCTTGATTTATGATAACCTCAATTTATAATCATTCATATTTACAACAATGATGTAATCAATAAATTCTGTGATTGCCCAATGCAATTCACATGGATATGAGTTCATAAGCAATGGTCTGATATACAAAGACCATCATTTTTGTGACTGATTTTTGTATTTTTATATTCATTAAGTTTATTATGATAAAGTGGATTGTAATAATAAATATTTATAGTGGGCAATTGATAAATTTTGGGCACTTCCAATTGCTCTGACTTATAATGGAGTTTGATTTGAACCTTGTCATAAGACAAGATTACTTGTATTCTAAATTTAAAAATACATGATAATCCAAATTATAGCTTATTATATTTTTAATCC
Source organism: Olivierus martensii (assembly GCA_000484575.1). Taxonomy (NCBI): domain Eukaryota; kingdom Metazoa; phylum Arthropoda; class Arachnida; order Scorpiones; family Buthidae; genus Olivierus; species Olivierus martensii. Next base: position 36,872 of record AYEL01087851.1, read on the forward strand.
TATTCAAATATAAATTGTTGAACTATATATAATTAATATTTAAACTGAATAAAATTCTAAATTTGAATTTTGTTAATATTCTATCTTTAATATTTTAGATTTAAGTATTCTATTTAACTATTCATTCTTTTAATTGTCTTCTCATACAATTATAGGAAAGAACAGTTGAATAGAATAGATAGAACTCAAATTCTGTACACATTCAAAAGATGAAAGCATTATGTTATAAAAAGCTGTATGATTATATTAAATATATATGTGTAGTAGTCACATGTAAGTATTTTGATTCCATAAAATTTGACTGACTCTTATCAAGATATCTTCTTATATTATAACATTTTCATTCATTATTAACCAAGCTTTCTACTTAAATTATGGTTTTATATCTGAAAAATTTATATACCAATCAAAAATTACTTTTGTTCAATTGAACAGAACATAAAGAAGATATTTGTATAAATGAAGTGTAGAAGTAATGAAATGTCTGTGGTATTTTACCAAAATAATTATATGGTATGATTGCATTCTAATCAAAACAAAAATTTTAATATACTTTTATTCTATGGACAGAAATAATAGTAATGTCTGAAAAGCAGATTAAAAATATGTCTGCACAAATTTATCAGGCTATAAAATTCTGAAAAATACAAAAATATAACTGTATTTCAATTTATAAATAAGGAGGCAGCTTTATGAAGAATTGTTAATTCACATTTTATTGTTCAATCAATAAATAAAAAATAAATAAAGATCAATGAATTGATCTTGTGACTTTTCATTATTCTGATTTTACATTGTTTTGAAAATAATGAAAATCATTCATTATTACCAATATATAATGATTTTGCTCATTTTCAATTAGATTTAATTCTCTATTGCATCCTCAATATTATATGCAAATTTTATTCAAATCAAGATATAAACAATTTTTTCTTATTGATAGTATATCAATAAGAAAAAATGTTCATCAGTTAGACAAAAATGCTCATCAATTCCAAAAATGTTAATATACTTTTCAATATCCCTTTTTTTAGTGAATTCCAATAATATACCTGAATTTTACTTAAATTTGATAATATTTATATACAATGTTATGATATTATGCTGACAAAAATACTTAATTCATACACATATTTTACTCTATTCTGGAATGGAAAAAGTCAAAAAGATACTGTAAATGAAAATTTATTACTCACACAAATATAAAATATTGTTTAAATTACAAATTTCATATACTGTATAAACTCCATATTAAAGCACTAACTCTTTAATGCTACCTTGTCCTGACTGATATTTTTGTTCCATTCAAAAAAATTTTATCTTTAGAAAGATGAAAAATGTATGAACACTAAATTGAGACTTCACAGTATTTATATATTAATTTCTCCAAATCTACTTACATAATGCTATATTAAAATAATATATATTTTAATTCAATATTTTAGGTTATTTTTTAAATATTTAAAAATTAATATCTGATAAAAAAAGTATTTATAATTTTTAAAAAATAATATTAAAAGAAAAAAATATTTTATTTATTATTATATCTATATATATAGATGAACAGAGATTTGTATTTTTCAAATCAAAATTCTGATACAATATTTGTATTAGAATTTTAATAATAATTCTGGAAAACATATCTGTGTAGTTGTAAATAATCTGCATTTTTTTTCAACATTCAAACATTTCCTATAACTCTTAGTTGTAATATTTTTCTTATGGATTATGTTCAAATAATTGTATTAATCAAAATAAATCAAAGAATTTTTCTTCCATTCATATAATTATAAAATTAGAAATAACTGTATAATTCATAGGCTTAATTTTAGAATATTTACTATTAAAGAGAAAATTCCAAGAATTGCATTAAAATTAATTCTATTATGAAAAATCTGATATGCAAAGGCACACAAATATTAAAATACTAAATTTTTTTTAAAATAACGATAATTTTATTCTAAAGATAAACTTTTGTTTTTTCTTTCTTTCAAAAGTACATATAAAAAATAAACTAAGAGATATTAATTCTAAATTCCTAATTAAAAAATTAAGAAAATTCAGGAATTAAATCACTCAATGATAAAAATTCTATCTTAACAGCAAGATTCCAAGTTGGAAATAAATCTGAATTTAAAAAAATTTTTCTTAATATCTACAATGACAGCAAATACAATGCATAATAAGAGTATTCTATAACAACTTCATATATTATATTTCTAGTATGAAGATTAATAAGAAAAATTTAATATTTCAAATAATTGATAGAATTAATAACATGCCAATTACAAACATGGAAAGTATCAGTTCTATTAATCCAATATAATTCTTAATATATTTGGTAAATTTGGTATATACCAGTGAAACCCCGCTCGTGCGTTCCCGTATCGTACGACTTTCCCGCTTTAAACGTCTATTTTCGGAAGTCCGAACATTTTCCTATACTTTCAATGTAAAACTTTCCCTCTTCCTACGATTTAATTATATAACTTTTCCCGCTTCCTACATCCAAAAATTTTACGGAAATGTCATTCCATTTTTGGTTTTTCACTTTTGTTTTGTAGTTAAAAATTAATTATTTATAAACAGTATTCGAAATAGAACTGTAAATTTACTTTTGACAGCAATATGAGAAAACTTAACTTGTAATTTCGGAGATAGCCTAAATAAAGTAGGAACGAGGGAACGACAATCGTATTTAAAATTTCATCATCCATTAAAATAAGAAAATTAAAAATGTATACTGTAATTATGAATGCCACCTGGTTAGTTTCGATGTTGTAAAAAAACGTAAAGTTTAAACAATTAATATTATTTTTGCATTCTATTACAGTATTTAATAATGTACAGTATTTTTTGTAACATTTCAACGAACTTTTTTTTATTATGACGTCATCAGAGTTTCCCGTTTCGTGCGTTTTCCCGGCTCGTTCGACTTTTCGGGCCGGTCCCCGAAAAGTTTCAAAATCGGGGTTTCACTGATATATACCAAATTTTTGTTTAGGCATTATTTATTTATTTATTTATTAGTAAGGACTATTTTGTTTTTAATTAATACATTTAAAACAAAATTATAAAAATTATCATTTTAATATTGAAAGAATCCTAACAGAAATATAAAAATCAGCATTATATTTTACCATTTGTATTGTTGAAACCAAATTTAATAAAACATGCATCTAAGATAACATTCTAGACTATCAAATTAGGTAATTATATATTTTATAGTATGTATTTCACAAATACAAACTGCTTTGCAAAACAAATTTTATTTTAATAATGATGATTGAGGACTTATATAAAAAATATGTGATCTTATCCAGACATATTTTCTTAAAAATAGGTAGGATAATATATAAAAATTATTGACACTGCAATATAATGATATGAATAAGAATTTCAAAAAAGCTATGATTTACAAATATAGTCTTATGAAAATAAAAATTATAGTAAGAACAACAATTCTATTCTTTCTATTGCCTGAATATATTCAGTATATAATCAAAGATTTAATTTGTATCTGCTATAAAAATTATATAAAAATAAATGATAATCTAAGTTTTATGTTACAACTAATAATAAATGAGTTTGAAAAATAAGAGCAAGTTATATCATTTTGTGTGTAAATTAATTAAGATTTGATTAAAATTTATTTTAGTTCAATTTTTTAAATTTTATCTTATTTTTATTGTTACTTATTTTTATCATAATTAATAAACTCTTTTTGTTTATTATTGCATGTAATTAATAATATCAGAAAAATTATATTTTGTTAAAATATTAAAAAAATCTGATATTCCTAAATATAACATTTAAGAATTATTTTACCATCTTAAAATAAAATATTCTGTATTATTGATGATGATCTGATAGCAAGAAAATTTTTCCATATTTATATAAATTAGTATTTTATATTAAATTTGGTTCTTAATAAGAAAACAGATATTATAATACAAACATTTTATTTCTTTGAAATTGGAAAAAAAATAAATTATTATT